>VMRN01000276.1:3203-22231 GCA_010277015.1 Poeciliopsis turrubarensis
ACAAAAACACGACAACATTAACAAAAACACGACAACATTAACAAAAACACGACAACATTAACGAAAACACGACAACATTAACAAAAACACGACAACATTAACAAAAACACGACAACATTACACTGCAAGGAAAACGGAAGAGGTATGTCCCAGTGGGAGACCTCAGAAGTCGCTGATTGGACGACAGGTCGTTTCACTTTTGAACCGGAAGTTATTCTGGAGTGCTTCGTTTGAATGAGAACCTAAGCAAGCAGGAATAGAGTCACTGCGCCATGTATTGCTCAAACTGTGGACAAGAGCTGGCTGAGCTGTCACCAAACTTTTGCAGCAATTGTGGCAAGAGGCTTCAAGAAATTTCAATAGAAGATACTCCACAATGTTCAAGTAAGTTAATAAGCATAAAGGAAGATTCATATTTCTTATAGATGATGTAACTTGCTAATGTTAGTGGTCTCCAGACCGTGTCCACTGTCATTTAGTTGTTCATTATAAATGCAATTAAAAGTACACAAAGTCGCTATAATACATCAGAATTGCATCAGCCACATATAGTAAGGTCCGTTACAGCCTTAGGCACTACTTTGTAGCGTAATTTGTGTCGTTCTGGTTCTGCTGCATGCAATCAGGCTAGCCGCCTTTTCGGAAGCGAACTCGCACTGGTAGCTTTACTGCAGTTCGTAATACATACCGTCTGTTTGCATGAATGTGATGTGCGACATTTTTTCTTTGCTTTACTTCTAGCACAACAGACTGTTCCATCCTGCCCTACACCAGCCCTCAGCACCTTCCTTGAATACAGAAAAAAGAAAAAATGAGGAGCGACAAAAGTATTCTCTTGGGAGAAAGGGGTTAAAACAAAAGGAAAAAAAGAAAGTTCGGGGAGGTCCGGTATGGCTCCAACCAAAAACAAGCAGCTTTTAACTAATAGACTTGCTTAAAGAAAGTTCTGCATAGCACAGCTATACAGAATAATTGTTTAACAGTAACAGCAAACTGTCAATTCATGATCAGTCAAAACAGTAAATCATCTATTGATTAATTATTGAGTAATAATTGTCATAGCATTGTTCTGTTTGTATCAAAATCTGTAGTTCAAAAGTAAAAGCTTGAAAATGACTAATATGAATAATTAATGGATCTGTTTGAATGTTATTGTAATATAATGTAGGAGGAATTAAAAACAAAAAGAAAACAATTTACTATTCTTTAAAAAAGAACATTGCTCAATCTTCCACGTAATTTTTTTTTTCAGATAAATATTGGATTGATGACCATTCAGAATAATTGTCCAAAGCCACAGCGTGGAAAAACCATTTTGGTTGCAACAAACCCAGAAGTCTCTGCCACACCTCTCCTCAGTCTTGCTGTTAAAAAAATGAAGGACTTCAACAAAGATGTCAAAGATGGACCTTTCCTCCTTCTGTACCCAGATGGGACAGAGGTTATTAATATCCCTGGGACACAAACACCTTTTACCCTTGCAGCTTATAAGGCTGAAGTTGGCAAGTCATATCAAAGGATATGTCTTTTCCTCTGCTGGACAAGGGACTTTGAAGAAAGTAAGCTCAGATGCCTGCGCTTACATTGGCACATTGCAATAACTGCAATAAATCTAAATCTTAAAGCTGTGCAATTCAGCTTTAGTGGCATGAACCAATAAAGTAAACGGTGTACATAGATTGGCTCCTACATGTCAAGTTACTTCCTGGAAACTTGATAGGTAGACACTCATTTATTAGTTTCTGCCAGTGCTGTGTTTGTGCTTTCTGATACAATGTAATATACACTACCGTTCAAAAGTTTGGGGTCATATTGAAATGTCATTAAAAGCACTGTACTTTTCAATGAAGATAACTTTAAACTAGTCCTAACTTTAAAGAAATACACTCTATACATTGCTAATGTGGTAAATGTCTATTCTAGCTAAAAATGTCTGGTTTTTGGTGCAATATCTACATAGGTGTATAGAGGCCCATTTCCAGCAACTATCACGCCAGTGTTCTAATGGTACAATGTGTTTGCTCATTGGCTCAGAAGGCGAATTGATGATTAGAAAACCCTTGTGCAATCATGTTCACACATCTGAAAACAGTTTAGCTCCTTACAGAAGCTACAAAACTGACCTTCCTTTGAGCAGATTGAGTTTCTGGAGCATCACATTTGTGGGGTCAATGAAATGTTCAAAATGGCCAGAAAAAGCGAACTTTCATCTGAAACTCGACAGTCTATTCTTGTTCTTAGAAATGAAGGCTATTCCATGCGAGAAATTGCTAAGAAATTGAAGATTTCCTACAATGGTGTGTACAACTCCCTTCAGAGGACAGCACAAACAGGCTCTAACCAGAGTAGAAAAAGAAGTGGGAGGCCACGTTGCACAACTAAGCAAGAAGATAAGCACATTAGAGTCTCTAGTTTGAGAAACAGACGTCTCACAGGTCCCCAACTGGCATCTTCATTAAATAGTACCCGCAAAACACCAGTGTCAACATCTACAGTGAAGAGGCGGCTGCGGGAATCTGGGCTCCAGGGCAGAGTGGCAAAGAAAAAGCCATATCTGAGACTGGCCAATAAAAGAAAAAGATTAAGATGGGCAAAAGAACACAGACATTGGACAGAGGAAGACTGGAAAAAAGTGTTGTGGACGGATGAATCCAAATTTGAGGTGTTTGGATCACAAAGAAGAACGTTTGTGAGACGCAGAACAAATGAAAAGATGCTGGAACAATGCCTGACGCCATCTGTTAAGCATGGTGGAGGTAATGTGGTGGTCTGGGGTAGCTTTGGTGCTGGTAAGGTGGGAAATTTGTACAGGTTAAAAGGGATTCTGAATAAGGAAGGCTATCACTCCATTTTGCAACGCCATGCCATACCCAGTGGACAGCGCTTGATTGGAGCCAATTTCATCCTACAACAGGACAATGACCCTAAACACACCTCCAAATTGTGCAAGAACTATTTAGAGCAGAAGCAGGCAGCTGGTATTCTATCGGTGATGGAGTGGCCAGCACAGTCACCAGATCTGAACCCCATTGAGCTGTTGTGGGAGCAGCTTGACCGTATGGTACGCAAGAAGTGCCCATCCAACCAATCCATCTTGTGGGAGCTGCTTCTAGAAGCGTGGGGTGCAATTTCTCCTGATTACCTCAACAAATTAACAGCTAGAATGCCAAAGGTCTGCAATGCTGTAATTGCTGCAAATGGAGGATTCTTTGACGAAAGCAAAGTTTGATGTAAAAAAAATCTTATTTCAAATACAAATCATTATTTCTAACCTTGTCAATGTCTTGACTCTATTTTCTATTCATTTCACAACGGATGGTGGTGAATAAGTGTGACTTTTCATGGAAAACACAAAATTGTTTGGGTGACCCCAAACTTTTGAACGGTAGTGTAGTTGACCGAATAAGGCACCATCACTGAGTAGAAGTTAAGTTGGTTTGTTTTTTCCCTCGTTTTGCAGTTGGAAAATTGACAGACTTGTCCGATTCTGACCCAGAGATTGTTATTAGAAAATCCTCCGACTTTGATGTTGCTAACACACTGATAAGTCCAACTTCAAATGTATTTGGTCTATCATTTTTATTTGGTTGAGTGATCACAACAAGCGCATTTTACCTAAGCTTCATTGGACGATGCAGATGTTAAATTATGTTTTATTTTCTTCAGCCATGGGAACCTATGGATGAGAGCAGTCGTTTACAGGAGGTGGCAGAAACACGGTAAGTTATATTTTAGGGACATATCGTAGCATGATGTGTGTACATGTATCAATAGTATTATAATCTTCATTGCATTTTCATACGGTATGGACTGGTCACATGTTGAATGTGGATTTGTAAATTATGTGGTTATGGGAACATGTCCAATGAAGTATTTGTATTGTTTTTTTTTTGTTTTTTTTTTTCAAGATGCTTGTTTTTAAATGTTGAATATACTGGATTGGAACTAATAACTAGACCACCCTTGTTTTCTTCTATGTCTTATACATTTTAAAAGTATACATTTGTTTAGATAAATATAATAAAGAAGTTCACAAGAGTTTCACTCAATAACTTTTGTCAAATATTTTTGCATGATTTTTTGCCATAATCAGTGAAATCAAGTTGCTTCTATAGATGGCATTGTACTACCAAAAGTGCTTTTAGGCATTCCATGTTATAATTTCTGTCTGTTTTAGTAAAATGATTAACAGAGGAATTACAGGGCAATAAAATGATCAAAACACTGAAGAAAACTGGCTGTTCCCATAAGTTATACCATAACTTTGTATGTTCAAATTACCCATTAATATGTTTTTTCATTGTCCTTTAAGTAATGGTGTTGGGGATCTTGTACTTGCAAATGAAGTAAAACAGGCACAACTTTTTATAATGTCACATCACAATCCACAGATTTTTATCTCAAACCTTTAAGTAAAATATTTTGATAATTAAAATAACTGTAGAGTAGTCAATCATTAAGTTTTACTCTACTCTTTTCTCTGTTTTTAGGTTATGGATTTGGATGACAACAGCAACAATCCAGGCACCAGTCAATGTGTCACTGTCCAGAGCTCCTGTGTGTGTAGTGTCATCATGACAAGGTGATACTGATAGATCTATTGTATCATCTAAAGTGCATTTATTTACTTTGAATGTTGTAAATATAACTTCTGACATAAACGGAATGTTTTGTGAAGGACAGTTGAAAGTCCCCCCCATCTATATTGTGTGCACGTTTTTGCTCCACAGAGACTACACCAATCTCTTTGAGCCCATTGTTATTGATGATGATGATGATGATGATGAGATTGAATATTTAACAGAAGACAAAAAGCAAGACCTGCCCCCAGAAGAACATGCGTTAGTAATTTTAATATTTTGTATGAAATTAACCAGCATCCTGCTCATGCATAATTACATAATGCTAAGTGTGATCAATCAACTGCTTTAAAATATTTTTTTTTCTAGAGAAACAAATGTGCAGCCACATGATATTATTGCAGAACAGGCCATGGATATTGACCACAAGAAAGTCAGCCGGTTCAATATGTCGGACTGATGTGTGGGATGGAGCTGTTCGGGGCTTTCAGAGGAGCATACTCCGACAAGAACGACATGTTCATCAAATTTAACGATGATGCATGTTGCATGTTGTCTGAACTTTGAAGATAAATGTATGTCACACTGAATATCGCGTCCTACTTTTCCACGTGCAAACTAAAACTTTGTATAACATCTGATACCAAACAATGAAAAATTCTAATTTGGAAAAAAAAAATTTGCTAAAGGCTTATGAAAATAAATGTTTGAAACAAATTCAATATCATCTGTTAGCCATGTGACTGTCAACTCCATAGGCACTTCCTATGAAGTTGTCATGACAACAATAAACAAACCACAAGCTTCGACCTGCTGAACTAGCTAAATTTGCTTCACTAACATCTGGCTTACATATATGTATGTTGCTATAATCACCAGAACATTGTTTTTCACACAAAGAGTTTGGACATACTTTACAAATCCATTTAAACATCTGAAAACGTAGATGTACCCACCTTCGTCTTCTGAAAAAAGACCACCTCGACTCGATGCGTTGATTCCCTGTGGAAGATCCCTAAGTGTGGCTTGATGACCCAGTATAATAATCCGTATGCGCATGCCGGAGGGTACATTGTACTGCTCCCATAGTCCCGTTCTCTGTGCCGAGGTCTGTTTGCAGTCTCATTGGTATTACGCCAAGACTCTTGACACAGTTGATATAATGCTGGGCAATGACAGAGGGATTGTTCTTTGTTGCTCCACAAACAAACCACATTATTCTTCTTGAAAAACCATCAATGCATCCTGATGCAACTGAATGGCTTCAGTTTGTCGTAGCCATCTACATGCCATATGTAACTGGGCCCGATGGAGTGATACGTGCGCCTGGTAAACCTCCTGCGAGTCCTCAGAGCAATGCCTTGAGGATTCAGCTGCCTCAGCAGTCTCATTTACAATATCACGTTTGACACGCAGGTTGTGTTTTTGTTTGAGAACTTCCCACATGGTCCGTTAGCCAAATAATTGCCCTGGCCCTCTAAGCTCGGTCATAATGGCATGTCTCACATCAGGAAGTAGAGTAGTTCCCTCGTCTATGCAGCCCTGCTACTTTCAAATGAGTCTTTAGTGAACGCATGCTAACCGACACTTCGTGGTTGGTCTGGAGCATGTCCAGTATCACCTCGTATGTATGTCCTGACTCCAAATATTCCCAAATAGCTGTACTAAGGTTTGGATCACTGAGAACATTCATGTTTTTAACAATCAAGTTAAAGCCAGAATAACTTCCGGTTCAAAAGTGAAAAGACCTGTAGTCCAATCAGCGATTTCTTAGGTCTCCCACTGGGACATACTGTACCTCTTCCGTTTTCCTTGCAGCATAATGTTGTAGTGTTTTCGTTAATGTTGTAGTGTTTTGCACCTCAGGGCCACCGTATGGACATGATGTTAGCAAAGCCAGCTGTACAGAGACTCATACGTTTCATCTGCGATGAAAAAAGTTGTCACTTGTGCTGAATTATTGTGCGGAGGTGTTGACTGAGGTGTCATATATATGGGACAACACTGTGACCAAAGTCTGCTGCAGTGATGTGCAGTCGGGAGACAGGTGGCTCTGCCTCACCTGTTATCTTTGAAAAATAATGTATAAAGATAAAATAATTTTTCTTGCCATTTTTACCCTGGGGTTTGTACTATAAAGTACCTATTTTTCATTTAGTTTAACCAATTTTGATTATTTTTTCTTCAAAATCGCAGATTTTTCCCAGTGAGCTGAGCCTCACCTGGATTGATCAACGTCTCACTAACCATGTTTCTCCTGTCTGTATGTCACCAATAAAATGGCTAAAAAACATTTAATGTATGAACAAATTTTTCATAATTTAGCTTATATAATATAATATACAGTGTTTATTGTCACCAGCTGTGTACGCAACGTGTTTCGTGTCGTGAGAAGCGATCAGAAACGGCAGAGACCAGATTCGTGGTGAGGCAGGCCGTTCTCCTGCCTCATGGCAGGGGGCGCTCATGATCCCAGACATTGTGACTCCACAGAGTAAGAGACAGTAACAGCGAGCTAGCCATACAGTAAAGTGCAGCCATATGTTTATAGGTTTCTTCTGTTACCACAGCCTTGTTGCACTGTGAACTATGGACAGTGTTCATGGTTGAGTGTTTACCGTTAATGCATTGGCTTAATTGCTGTTTAATTAAGCCAATGTTTAATGATGTGTGGAAGTGCCAAAACTTTCTCCAACTGAACAAAAACAAAACTGAAGTCATTATTTTTGGACCTAAAGAGGAACGATCTAGAGCTATAGATCTAGAGTTATAGATCTAGAGTTATAGATCTAGAGTCAATGCACAGCTTCAGTTATTACAACTAAAAACTAGAGATCAGCCTGAAATCTGGGAGTAGTGATGGACTCGGACTTGAACCTCCAGAGCCACATAAAGACAGTAACAAAATCAGCCTTCTATCACCTGAAGAACATCTCCAGGATTAGACGACTGATGTCTCAGCCAGATCTAGAGAAACTCATTCATGCGTTTATCTTTAGTCGCATTGATTATTGTAACAGCGTCTTCACAGGCCTGTCCAACAAATCAATCCTCCAGCTGCAGCTGATCCAGAAGCTGCTGCTCATGTTCTCACTAGAACCAGGAAGATAGAGACATAACAGCAGTTTAAAGTCCCTCCACTGGCTCCATGGATCTCAAACAATAGACTTTAAAATACTGTTGTTAGTTTATAAATCACTGAACGGTTTATCACCACAATACATTAAAGATCTGCTGTTGTTGTATCAACCTGCCAGATTCACAGGTTCTGGTTCTGGTTCTGCTCTGCATCCCCAGAACCAGAACCAAAAGAGGAGAAGCAGCTTTCAGCATCTATGGAGCAAAAATTTGGAACAAACTTCAAGAAAACTGTAAAACAGCAGAAACCCTGACTTCCTTTCAATCTCAACTAAAAACACACCAGTTTAGAAATGTATTTGAAATGTAATATGGAACAATGTACTTTTTTTCCCTGTTGTGGGCAATGGGGCCCGACGAATACCCGTGGTTAAATGGACGGCGGAGTCCGGCGGTAACAGGTGCTTAAATTCCGTGACATACCACTTTATTCTATGTTGCATGACTTTGTATTTTGTGTTTATGATGTAAAGCACTTTGAAATGCCTTGTAGCTGAAATGTACTATACAAATAAAATTTGATTGATTGATTGATTTAATAGTTTAATAGTAGACAGTTGTGTTTTCTGATAAGGAAAATATGGGCAACCACCCAGGGCGTTATGTTTCATTGATGGCAGGAGACGTCCACGGGTTGTGGCAGAGAGATGGAAGCAACGCAAAATGTATAAGAGTTTGAATTGATAATGGCTAAAATTATTTCAGCTCTAAGTATTTAATATCTAGGTTTTTTATGGGAATGTGGACCTTTTAGATCAATTTGAGAAGCAATTTTGATAGGATAGGTACACTTTATTTTATTGTGTCATGTAGCGCGGGGTGCTGGTCTTGATCTCGACTTGGTCTCAGGTTAGATTGTCTTGACTACAAACCTGCTACATGGCTCCTTGGTTGCATGTCCTCCCCTACCCACCTTCTTTCCATCCCTTTCTGTTGGATTTCTTTCAAAATAAATGCCACTAGTGGCAAAAAAAAGTGAAGTTCATGCTATTGGGCAGGAGACAAGATGTATCCATCACTGAAATTATGATCAATAGAATCACATATCTTAATCTAAATTATGTCACAGAGAGTAAACACAATAAAAACATGCATTATCTATGGCATTGTTTGTTAAAATTGAAAATTTCTGATGTATTAAAATTAAATACAAGGTGCTCTTAATGATATTGTATTTGTGATTAGGTAGTGCATTCAGCAAGTCTGTCTTCTTCTTTCCTTTTTTTATGGCGGTTGGCAAACAACTTAGCTGCATCACCACCACCTTCCAGATTGGAGTATGGAACAGACGTTTAACTATTATAATCTCCCCATAATATCTGTTATTCTTAGAAAACTAAAAATACTGCTAAAATCTACATCCCCGAAACAATTCTAATATTCAATTTCTGTTTTATTCCTACTTAAATATCGAAATAACACACTTCAGGGACATCCTGAAGGACCGTCGCCCAGGCACTTTGTGCACAACACCCGGAGAGCCTTGTCTCTCTGCCCAAAGAAGATCGGTGGTGGGGACCCCCTGAGTTTGTTTGTATGGTTCTGTTTGTGTTCACTTCATTTCAGGGGCAAACCACTGGGGAATTGGAAGTTCACAGTTGCTTTCCATGTTCAGGAAAACTTTTTTGTTTCTTTAATGTTCTGTGTCTCTCAGCAAACAATATATTCTATGCAACCATGACTTTTGATGTTACCTGATTATAGTTATTAAGTGCAACTACAAGTATGTTTATAAGGAAGGGAAAAGGGGAAGGGAAAACTCCAAAAACCTTAAGCTACAAAAATGGATACACTAACAGTAATTACATATAATATAAATGGAGTGAACAATCCAATAAAGAGAAATAAAATTTTGACACAGCTAAAAAAGCTGAATTGTTCAATTGCAATTCAGCCTGTCTCATTTTATGTTCTTAATGAGACAGAACATAAAAAACTTAGAAGGGCGTGGGTAGGGCAGGTTCACAGTGCTTCATGTGAGGGGGGCAAGCGGAGAGGGGTGGCCATCCTATGTCATAGATCACTAGGCTTTGTTGTAGAGAACACATATGAAGACAAAAAAGGACGCTGCATTTTGGCTGTGGGTACAATTAGAGGAGTGAGAATGTCTCTCTTAAACATTTATGCGCCTAATGAAGATGCTCCTAGGTTCTTCAAGGACATTTTAGCTCTTCTGACAGCAAAAGCTGACGGATTTATATTGGTTGGAGAAGATTTTAACTGTGTGATGAACCACAAACTGGATAAACCCATTTGACCAGAGACCAGTGCCACAGAAGGCTAAAATTCTGTCCAGTCTGATTGAAGAAATGGGGCTAGTTGATATATGGCGTCAAAGCCACCCCAAGGAGCATGATTATACCTTTTTCTCAAAGGTCCATGGAAGTTATTCCAGAATAGATCTATTTTTTGTTTCTAAGAGGGATGCACATAAAGTTACAAATTGCCATATTGAATCAATTACATTATCAGACCGCAGTCCAGTTGTTATGACAATAATCAACCTAAACAGTGGAGAATGAATGTTTCTGTCATGTTCCGTGTTTTTCTGTTGTGTTTATTTGAGTTTTCTGTGTCCTGAGTCTCCTCGTTGTCCTGTCTTCCCCTTGATTGTTCCCAGGTGTGTCTTGTTCCCTTGATCACCCTCAGTGTATTTAGTCCCTCCTGTGTCCTTTGTTCCTTGTCGGGTCCTTGTCGTACGTTGTCAGATTGTCGTATTTTGTCAGTTCTTGTCAGTCTTCTGCCGTCGTTTGTTTCCGCCCTGAAGACCAGTGGCTACCGGTGTGAGCCCTGGCTTCCGCTCAGCCATGCTGCCTGGCCACGGACTGTTTGTTGTTGTTTTTGGACTGCTTTTTCTTTAATAAATACTCACCATTCACCTACCTGGGCCTCCAGCATCCGCCTCACCGCCTCCAGCATCCGCCTCACCGCCTCCACCACACCAGTTCATGACAGTTTCACTTCTAAATTATCCAGAAATAGTTCAAAGAATTAAAAATGACTGGACTGAGTACATGGAACATAATGACAATGGGGAAGTATCAGTGTCAGCTCTTTGGGAAGCTGGAAAAGCGGGGCTGAGGGAGAAGTTAATATCTTTGTCATCCCAAATCAAAAGAGAACGCAATAAAAAACAGAGTTAGAAAATTGCATACGACAATTGGAGGGGGAACATAAGAAGAATAATGATGAAACTACCTTAAAATCTCTTGGCAAATGCAGACAAACACTGGATATCTTGTTGACGCACAAGGCACAGGGGGCTTTACGGTTTGCTAATCAAAAGTATTATGAATCAGGGAATAGAGCCAGCAGGCTACTAGCATTCCAGTTGTGCAAGAAACAGGCAGATCGCACAGTGGAGAAGATAATGAATCCTTTTACGAAGAAAATGATGTTCCCTCCTAAAGACATTGCAGAAGCTTTCTCAGCTTACTATGAGAGACTTTATGATTCAGAGGAAATAGACAGTAAAACAGAGAAGATTAAGAATGTATTGGGTAAAATCAAGTTACCAAAATTAACTGAAAATGATGCCAAAGCAATGAGAGATCCAATCACAAAACAGGAAATTGAGGCGGTCATAAAAAATTTTAAGAATAGTAAAGCGCCAGGCGTTGATGGATTTCCCGCGGAATTTTACAAGCATTTTAAAGCAGAGGTCACGCCAATACTACAAAGAGTATTTAATTACGCCTTCACAAATAAGGATCCCCCAAAATCCTGGTCAGAAGCAATAATATCTATAATTCCCAAAGAGGGCAAAGACCCCATAAATTGCTCATCCTACAGACCAATAAGTTTGCTCTGCTGCGATTTAAAAATCTTAACTACAATACTGGCAAACCAAATTCAAAAATGCAATAATTAAACCAGACCAAACAGGGTTTATAACAGGACGCTTAGGGATAAATACTATTAGGAGAACCTTCAATGTGATCTCTATGGCAAGACAAAAACAGGATCCTTCAATGCTTCTCAGCCTTGATGCTGAGAAAGCATTTGATAGGGTGGACTGGCAGTATCTAAAACACACACTGGCAGAATTGGGATTCCATAGAGACTTTATAAAATGGATTGGTGTGCTATACTCTGGACCCACATCCAAAGTACGGGTGAATGGATACTCCTCAAAGAAATTTGGTTTAAAAAGAGGAACTAGGCAAGGATGTCCCCTTTCGCCTCTACTATTTGCCATTAGTATCGAGCCCCTGGCAGAAATAATACGGACAGACCCTAGAATTCATGGAATAACACCAGGTGGAGTCACCCATAAAATTTCGCTTTATGCAGATGACATTATTTTGTATATTTCTAATCCTCTGAGCTCAATACCTTGGCTTATGACTTGTTTAAAAGATTTTGGAGAAATCTCAGGCTATAAAGTTAATGAAACCAAGTCAGAAGCTATGATGTTGGTGGGGAAATGGCCTACTGGTTTAGATAAAGAGGTCTCTTTTAACTGGTCCAAGAGGGGATTCAAATATTTAGGTGTGATGATTACACCACAAACCTCACAACTATTTAATGGAAACTATCGCAGATTAATCACACAAATAAAATCAGACCTGGCTAGATGGGACATTCTCCCTCTGTCCCTTCTGGGCAGAATAGAAACAGTGAGAATGAATGTGCTCCCACGATTAATGTACCTATTCCAGGCACTCCCAATTTGGATACCTGCCTCCACTTTTAAAATTTTTGATAAAATTATTAATAACTTTATTTGGTAAAGGAGGAAACCAAGAATCAGACAGAAATTATTGTTAAGCCCAAGAGAAAAAGGTGACCTTGGTCTACCTAATCTGAAACTACTACTGGGCAGCACAACTTCGTGTTGTGGTGGAGTGGCTTGTACAGGATGAGGAGACGAACTGGATTAGTCTGGAGAACAATGCATGCCCACTGGTACCTCTTGAAGCCATTCCATTTATGGAGGGAAAAAAGTGGAAGGATTTAAAAGTTGAAAATGAGTGGATTACCTGTACATATAGAGTCTGGTCTCTGGTGAGGAAGAAATTGGGAGCACCTTTAACAATATCCCGCATAATAAAAAAAGCCAAGATCATTGACTAATAAGAGTTAGTCAGTTATTCAGTGGAGAAACTCTTAAGACGTTTGGAGAGTTACAAAATAAATATGGACAATGCTCAAAAGAATTCTATAAGTACCTACAATTAAGGCATTACCTTTTATCACACAAAGAATGGCCTACCTTGAAACAAAATACATCGCCCGTAGAAATATTTCTGATAAAATGTGTAGAGGACCATAATAAGAGGAAGATTGTATCTAATTGATATCAACATTTCCAGATGCATTTCTCTGACAATTCTACAGACATAAAGCAAAAGTGGGAACTAGAAATGAATATTGTTATTGAAGATGAGGAGTGGGAGGAGATCTGGGAAAAAGGTTTTAAGATCACCCACAGCCCAGGATGGAAGGAATATGACTGGAAATTAAAAATGAGGTTCTTCAAAACACCTTTCAGTATTTCAAGATATGACAGAAAAGCAACAAATTTGTGCTGGAGGGGCTGTAATCAGATTGGGGATCACACTCACATTTTTTGGGACTGCCCAGTGCTGATTCCATTCTGGCAGGGGGTTCAGACAGAAATCAAAAAAATATTTAAGTTTACATTACCACTGAACCCACTGCATTATATACTGGGTTTGACCTTAAGAGAAGATAAAAAGGAAGCCCAGTTATTACAGATCCTGTTACTAGTAGCAAGGAAAATGATAACTCTTTTCTGGCTTAAGCCCTTACCTCCTACCCTTCAACATTGGAAAGAAAGATTGAAGAATGTGTATGTAATGGAAAAGATAACAGCAAAACTTCATATAAAAATGGACATTTTTCTGAGTGGATGGACCCCAGCTATTTCCCATTTTGGATGGCCACATGGGTAAAGATGTCAATGGGTTAGAAAAAGATGTGTCGGCCCCCTTTGTATATTTCTCTTTCTTAATGGAATACACTGCATATGTACACCTTCCTGTCATGTGACGAGGCCTTTTGTATGGTATGTAAATTGCCGAATTGGATTTAACTGTTTGCTGACCCCCTTTTTTTTTCCTTTCTTTCTTTCTTTCTTTCTCTCTTTCTTCCTTCCTTTCTCTCTTTGTTTCTGTCTTTCTCTTGTGGTATTATGGAAGCCCATGTATAAATGTGCATATGCATATATGTTGGATTCACAATATTGTTAAATAAAGAATGTTAAAAAAATATATATAAAAATAACACCTCTCTTTCCTGAACATACTTATTGCATTCTAAAAAAATATGTTGTACTGTTTATAATTTTCCAAAACAATTACAAGAACTAGTATTATGTTTATTAATTATTGGAGCCTGCCCATAGCAATGCATAAGGAGAGTCCCGGTCCTCTTTGTAACCACCAACTTGCAACACAAAGTTACAACCTTGGACACAAAAATAGCAGATCTCTAATGTAATGTGGTGTATTAATTGACTTATAAATCATTAGTAGTATTTTAAAGTCTATTCTGAGCCATTTACCTCCTTTTAATCTTCCATAACAACTAGATAACTTGATGTCCTAATATATACCTCAAAAACCAAAATGGATGCACTTTTTTCTGAATGCACTGTGAAGCCTTCAAGGATCATTTCTATATTGTCATCTTTTAAAAGACAAAACTTCGTACCACATCACCTACTGCACCATTTTTGAAGGTGCAGCATATCCGCACTAGAAAGTGCATCCACTGATAGCTGTAAGCTTTTGGCAACTTACGATGTGACGGCAGCAAATAAAAGTGAGGGAAGCCAGAAAATCCCAGTCTTCCCTGGCAGGTAGTGCCTACAGAAAAGGGTTAATCCTTAAATCTGATTTCCTCCCTCCAATCTGCCATAGATCAGAATGAAAACTTATGAGGTAAAAAAAATAAGAGGGAAAATCTTTTCTCTTTCTCACTGACAGGACAGAGGAAAAAGAAATAAGAGAAACACATTAGCAGGCAACTAATAACTTAAGACTGTGTTGTGGTGATAATACAGGCCTATTTAGCAGAAGCTTGGCAGATAACTGGGTTACATCTGATTCTGGGAAGGTCAAACTGCTAATTTGTGTACAAAGAGCCCTACCATCCAGCAACATCCAGCCCCACAGATTTGCTTTTTCCTCTCAGAGCATGACGAGGCCTGCTTCACATATTCAAACATTATGCATCATGATTGTGATTTACACGATGCTGCAAAACAAATGAACCCCATACGCTGAGGAAGGAACCATGAAACCAGACAACATCATCATATTCACCCAAACAAGATCTGCTCTGCAGATGACTGGGACACCACTGCACACTAATGAAAGAGCTGCAGCACCATGAGAGCTGCTCACTTTTAGTTAGACCCTATTTGGGAGTAGAACATATGTGACCAGTGGCACAGGGAATGCCAGGTTTTAACAGTTTCAACTCCTGGTGGTTTCGAGTTTTAGACATTTTCAGTCCTCAAATTATGTTGTGTATGTTCTGGCTAAATCTCACCAGGAGAGCTTCCTTTGGGAACTCAGACACACTGGAACACACTAAAGACCCACTTCAGTTGTCCCACTCTTGCTCTCGGTGAAGCGGACGCTTTTTTCCTCTGCTCCCTTGCCTGCCCTGCTTGCTCTGTTTTTGTGGTATCTTTTCTATATTTTTGGAACCTTTCTTTGCACATCGTCCAAATCTACAAATTATGGATCTGGTCAACTGGTCTGTCAATGCAATTGATCAAATTTTCTCAACAAGAAGACTGGACACACTCTTGTCCTGTGGGGACACACCTGGCAGGGTACACCCTGAATTTGTTCATGAAAACAGGATTTCTGCTGTTTGGAGCTTGTGGATACCTGGCTTATGAACGGACTTTGCTCATCCAGCGAACACTCAGACTGTTGGTGTGGACAGAGACGCAAGTTGGATGCAAGTCTTGCTGAGACTCACAGCCCAGCTGAGGACTCTAAAACTCACAAACGGAATGGAATTGATCTTGGAGAAGTTGCTAGTTTCGGTTCAGTGGAACGACCAAACTAATTTGGATAATTGGGAATTGAGATGTATTGGAGAGACTTTAGGGAAGATTGAAATTTGTAATCTACACTATCTAAGACATTCAGTATCTAAATGCAGCCCTTCCATGTTGCCTTGGAAGGGCTGCATATTTCCAATCTCCTTGAATATATGAAAACATAACACTCCTTCCCACCTCATCCCCTCCTGTTATCCATGCAGCTGTGGAACTGAGCGCTCCCAAGGACATTCCTTGATAACATCTTATCGAACTTCTGCCAGAAGGCTGAGCAACGTGGTTTCATGACCCTGTGATGTCACCGCCTTCACTCATGTCTTTGTTTTGCCCTTTGTTTTGTCTGAATGTTGCCATGTGCCCTAATGTGTCCTTTCCTCTTTATTTTATTTTTATTTTTTTGATTAAAAGTGGATCACTTTTAATCCAGAAAAGGAATTAAAACAAACTTGGAATCCAGAGTCTGGTGGTCGGGGCACCGAGGTGGTCCTAACCCTACCTAACACTTTGTATTAAAAGATGTTAAGTAGACAAAAAATTTAAAAATATTACTGGGTAATTATATGTTATGGGAAAACATTGCCAGTGAAATGCTGTTTAAATCCACAACAGACATGAACTTTACTGGGAAGACAGAGCCATACCTGGGTAGTGTGTTAAAACGTAAATGCCCCACATAATTCTTTGTTCACAGATATTAAATCATTCTCACCGTTCCATCGATGCGCTCGTCTGAAAGCACGACTACAAGTTATTCCTGTGGTTCAACGGCGCTCAATTCATTTTTGAGGTGGGGGCCATTGGGGTTTTTCCATCACCTCTGTTACGCACTTCGAATGTCAGGCGCACGCACTTGTTCAATTGATATGATTGGCACCTGTCAATCAGTTCAGTGGGTTTGTCGCAATTTGTCCCAAAGTAAACAGTAAACAGTCCTTACCGATGTTTTTGGGTCTACCCTGCGCTGCGGTCATAGAGATTTGGTGGAAAATAATCAGAAAAAAATGCTAAAAGTTGCAGAAGGCAGCTTTACACAGAGCATTCAGATGGTGGCATGAACTTTATTCTATTTTCAAAACTGGAGTCTGGAAAAATGTAAAAGAGGATAAATACCTGCACCATCATGAACAGCTGAATACAGAGATTGATGGTAAAAGACCCTGTTTGTATGAAGGTTTTGTCATCATGACATCATTGGTGTGAACGCATCAGTATCAGGTTAAACAGTTGTCCAACCGGGTGATCTGTCAGCTCTTAAGTTCGCCATACCACACAGACACGCACACAAAGCTCATAAACCAGCGACCCAAAAGAACCCCACACACGGTAAAAAGCTCTGGCAGGATCCAAACAACCGCTCTTAGACCTACAGGATGATTCAAACTCCGCTCATTAATTTTTAGCTTACAGAAAAAGCAGCAAGCATTCAGGCTTTGGCGTGGGCACCTTCACACTCACAGACACAATCAATTTTTTTCTCCTAAATGTAATTAGTAAAGAGGGTTAGATAATAATACGAAAAAAAAATTATTCTTTTTTGTTTTACTTAAAGGAAAATCTCAAAGTACGCACAGTGAGTCTAGCTGCAGGCGCATTGTGCTCAGCTACTTATTACAAGTCCAAAATGCACACAATACAGCTATACCAAGGATAGACATGACAAAAAAACATGACTGGTCAAATATATGGTACATTAAAAGAAATAATAGATAAAATAGATGTCAAATATCCTCCCGCAATGCCAGTTTAGAGCAGCAGGACAATCTAATGGTTCCAGAGTACCATCACATATCTGGATGCTCTTAGTCAAAAACCAAAAGGCAGCACAGATTATATTTGCTGCATGTTCCACAAATTGTGCAGGAAAGAGATGTCAATATTTATGCATTAAAAACAAAATGAAAAACACCATGAATAAACTTTAATGTGCTTGTTATTTAGCAGACAAAACTGAATTTCAACAGTATCCATTGATATTTATGGCTACTGATGGCTGATTGGCATTTGGAAGAGCAAAGAGAAAAAAAAAATTCACACATTTTTCGACTTGAGCCAAAATGATCTGCTCTGGTGTGGGTGAACATTTGGTCCGGACCATAAAAGGACATGGGCCCGATGTCTTTTTATTTTTTAATCCCAATGCCATTAGAAAGAAAACATCACCACAGTTCTATAAATGGTGACAAATACAAAAAATATCATTGAATTGTAAGGCAGAATTGGTTCAGACCTGGACCAGATCAGAGTCAAAGCTTTTTATCAGATGTCAGACCGGTTCATGATCCCAACCCGACCTGAAGCTGCTGCATGTGTGTAAACCTTTGGGTGACTGTTCTGATGTGGAGGTTTTAGCTGTACCTCAGTCTGCATAGAAACACAGAGAGATGTCACTCTCTCCTCTCTCAGTCACTACTTCCTCTTCTGAGAGGGGAGATGTGCTACCAGCTCTCCATCTAACGGGTGAGTTGAGTTTCCTAAATCTGCTGGGATTTACCCTATCCAGAACTGAAGTAAACTCTGTTTAAGCTGACATCGAGAAAGGATTCGCTTGGTTACTGACAGCCTACATCCAGATGTCCCACCCTTCTTCCCCCTGTGAATTAGCCAGACTGAGCAGCCTGCAGCCAACTAGTTCCACAGAGCACATCTGTTAACGGTCGCTCCTTCTCTTTATTACAACTTGCACTTGTTACTGAACCAGGTTGGTTTTAGTGACTCTGGCGAGTCCCAAGGATGTTGTTATACATTTGGGCTAAAGCAACCTATAAAACATTTCCTACTTTTTCTTCCCCAGAATCAAACATCATAGCTATTTTACTACCATCAAAGAACTTTGAGGTGACCCATTAATTGAATGTCCACAACATCTTTTAAATTTTCTTTATGCTAAATATTTTATTAGTGAAGCATCTTTGCAAGAGTCAGTGCAGCTTAATTCAATAGCAGATATAATCGAACAAGTAAAATCAATCATCTAGCCTATCTTTCCCTAACGCTGATACTGAGAACTAAAAAGGGAACCTTTGAGATGAAGTATGGTGTTTTGAACCCCAGAATTAGCTTGATGATGAAGGAGGTGTTGCAGCAGGAGGAGGAGGTTGATTGACGAAGTCAGGGATCTCTGTGGGTCTGATGAGCTTCCATCTCTGCATCCATGGTGAGGTCACACAGTACTTGGGTCTTCATGTTTGCCTCGGTCTTCATCTTTGTCTTGGTCTTCATCTTTTCCTTGGTCTTCATCTTTGTCTTGGTCTTCATCTTTTCCT
>VMRN01000276.1:22241-52678 GCA_010277015.1 Poeciliopsis turrubarensis
CATGTTTGCCTTGGTCTTCATCTTTTCCTCGGTCTTCATGTTTGCCTCGGTCTTCATCTTTGCCTCGGTCTTCATCTTTTCCTTGGTCTTCATCTTTGTCTTTGGGGTCTGAACCCAGCTAATGAGAGAAGTGTGATTTGAAGCCACATATTGCGGGGCTGATGGGTTGGTCCCCATGAGCAGGACAGTCTTCGGCTCTGTGGTCCCGGCTCTTCTTCAGCTGCAGAGTTCTTTGTCCATCTCGGTTTTGGCTCGAAGCTGCCTGGAGGATCCAACCAAAGATTCCTCTTTTGCTCTGACCTTTTATAGGGTTTATCCATCCTTTTGGTGCATTTGCATTGGCTAGCACTGTTGCTGTGCTTGTTTCATTGGCTGACTGCTTGGACAGAGATCTGTCCAAGCAGAGATCATCTGTTTTATAGACATAGTTTTTACTTGTTTTACTTGTAAGTGTTCCCACAAGTGTAAGTGTACACATAAGTATTAAGTAAACCAATATTAATATAAGTACTTTACTTTAAATCTTATCTAATTACTCAAAATGTTTAGATTTCATTCCTTAAAACTTTTATGCTTTTAAATAAGGACTGGTCTCAGCTATTTTTATACATCTGCAAGCTGGAACCTTACTTCCTCTTTTATCAGGAAACCTGCTCTTCCTGTCTCATCTCTCTCTCTGACTATGATTTCTTATGATTAGATAGAAAAAATAAGTAGAATTAAAGCAACATTTGCAGGAGACAAAAACAACACACACAACCAGATTTATTTTATTGCAGTCTGGGTCTACTGTTGGGTCGAGATGTCATTTATGTGACTAATTTTAAAGGTAACTTTATTTATTGTTACTGTTAACTAAAATCTCCAGCATGGGGAAGTGGGATGATCTCAGATTTTCTTGACAAGCTGCACAGCCAGATCTAACGCGGTAGGTTTAAACTGTTGATAATGTAGAGTTCTCCAAAGAAACCTAATTTATCACAGGGGGTTGATGTAAATATCCATACAGGTCAGCATGTGTCCAGATTGAGTGAAATCTGGACACATGAAATCCAGAAAAAATATGTCCAGAACAGGAACATTTAGTTTTTATTATTACTTAGAAATTGTGGAGTACTCATTACAAATGACAACTTTAGAGCATACTTAGAAAGTACCTTTATCTTCAGCAACTCGAGGTTAAAAGCAGACTGAACCATCCTTGAGGTAGCAATAACTCTTTCCTCTGTTGTCTTTTGGTCTCTGCAAGCCTCCACTTGCAAAATTACCAACAACCCGGTGTGACAACATTCCAGTTCAACTCAAAGAACACAAATTCACTGGAAAATACATGGGTGTTTGGAGACACAGACACGCACACAATGTAAGAAGAGCTGAGGAAAACTACTGCAATCAGCCAGGGTTTAAGAGTTTAAGGTGAGATAAAACTGGAGTCTGCTCTCTAATTGAAAAGGGAATCTACCCATCATCTTTATTCAAGCTACAGTATATAACTTTAATAAAATATATGTTTTCTCCATATTTGTTCAAGCTGGCACCACATCGTGACAGTTTGTTATGAGACAGATAATCTGTGAAAAGATCAATCAAGTCCTCCCTGAATTACTATTTAGTTTGGTTTGGTTAAAGTAATGCAATGTTCTGGCTAAAAGCAACCAATCAGAACCAGGAGGAGGGTCTTAGTGCGGTCAATCTACTTCATTCACTCACTACTAAATGTGCTAAGAGTGGAGAAACAACTTATTGTTATTGCTTGCTATAGCATAGCACAGAGCAAGGGGAGGGAGGGAGCAGCCACATGAGATAGTGATTGACAGCACTAAAACTCTCCTGCCACTGATTGGTTGTTTCTAGATGGTACTGGAAGAAAGCAGATGAAACAAATTTTTCACATATTATTTCTCAACCATACTGTCACAACATAATGACAGTTTTAACAAATATGTAAAAAAGAAAACAAAACAAACAAAAAAAAAAGACGTTTTTTGCAAAGCTGTAAAACTTGTTGGAGTCTGTAAAAGACCTGAGACTGGGAAGAAGATTTACCTTCCAACAAGACAATGATTCCAAACATAAAGCAAAACCTACAATGGAATGGTTCACAAATGAACGTATCCAGGTGTTAGAATGACCAAGTCAAAGTTCAGACCTGAATCCAATTGAGAATCTGTGGAAAGAGCTGAAAACCGCTGTCCACAAGCGCTCTCCATCCAGCCTCACTGAGCTCCAGCTGTTTTGCGAGTCTCTCGATGTGCCAAACTGATCGAGACAAAACCAAGAGACTTGGGAGTTGATGGGAGACTGCAGCAGCCAACTCTGTACTAGCAATGCATGATGTATATCAATTTCTAACAGTAGAAATTTGGTCAATGATGGAGATCTGCAGTCTATGAGAAGTACTGCTTGTTGATGATGTAATCAGCTGATATTAAAATGGAGGAAGTGGGAAGCAGCCTGGTTGATAGTGCAAGAGAAGAGTTTATTAAAATGCCAGGTGCAAAAACGTCAATTATCTGGACCTGGTTCAGGTTTAAACTAGGGCTGTCGTTGTTAACGCATGAGATAAATATTGCATAATGCAGATTAAATGCATTACCTACTTTGTGCTGCTGTTAACTAGGTAACCCTCTGTGGGAGAGAGGTTTTTAGGTCAGTCTTCTGCCATCAGCAATCCAGAGTGGCAAAAGTGAGTGAAAAAATGAGCAAAGAAAGTCAGACAGGTGTGCTCAGCAGCTATTTGACTTTAAAAACACAGTGTTGACTATGACGAATCATCTTTCTACCAAAGCACGACCAGTTTATAGTCATCATTTCTTAATTATTTTTGAAACAAAATTATTATTTTAATATCTCTTGTAACACTGGTCTCAGGAAATTATTTGAAATCATTTAGATGTAATGGACCAGTTGCTAGGTTAAGCAGGATTACAACAGGAATCAAGGTGAGTGTGAAATGAATTGGCTGGAAGCAGGAAATGAGTTAACATTTGTTGTTATTGGGCAGATGAAGATAAATTAAATCACAATAACAATAATAAAAAAATACAAAAATAATAGACCAACATAACGAAAATTAAACCCCAGTCCAATCGAGCGTAACATTTCATTTTGACTTTTTGTTGTTGGTCAAGTCTAATTGTGTATTTGAGTTGACCTCCTTTTTTCATCTTGGTTTGTTACCACTACCATGTTCACATGAGAGAGAAGATGGCCATTCTTTGATAAAAGGTTTTCTTCCCAAGATAAAAGAACACAAGTGTATTAAAGTAACTGAAAGGAGAGAAAAGGGGTCATTTTCTCTTCTGGGTTACACTCCGTTTCCAGGTTTCTATATTCAGGACAGCTTAATTTAAGTCGTTTTGTTTCAAATGTAATTTAGAAATGTTCATTTTGTTCATGTTCATGAACTCCTGTTCAATGTGCCCTAATTATAAAAGACCATGATGAGTCAAGTAGGGATTTAAGCAGACACATAATCTCTGATTTGAATGAACATTTCATCTTCTGCCATTCTCCAAGCATGTATTTGCTGAAAGGCTAGAAAACATTCAGACATTTACATAGTTTCTGTTGAACCAACACTGGAGCAACACTCTAAACTGATCCATTAGCAGGGATTAAAGAGGCACTGTAAATCAAAGAGCGTGTCAGACATTCCCAACAACTGGGTTTACTTAGACTATGACATATACTGTTCTCCACTTGTGATTGTGTCATGCTGGTAACAAGTCTGGGAGGGAATCGCAGTGACTCGACACAGTTTACTTTGAGAACTGGAAGGTGTTCCCAAGCCAAAAGGGACCAAAAGTCCCTCCAGTGAGCTCTTGGGGTATCTTGTGGGTAACCTCATACCAGAATCTTTTTTGTCTGCTCATCACTTGTTGATAAAGTCCTAACCCTCATCTAGTTAGGACTGCTATGTCACCTTTTCCTGACATAGCAGGGTTTCAAATATGATCATATTTCCATCAGCTCCACTCACCACACCTCAAAGTAGACATAATCCACAGTGGATAGGCGGGTGGAGGTTTCCTTGATGTGATGCAGTGACAGTGGCATGAGACTGGGATTATAAACCCTGGATTACACATGCAAGCACAGAAAAACACAAACCCCTCTGGACATGCTCCGCATTTCAAGTACACTCACTTTGCCCTGAATAATGCTGTATGAACACATCACACATATCTGTGGTCTTTTATGAACCTGCCTCCTACACCACTTTCTGATCTACTATCAAACAACTACAAAGTATTGGCTATTGATCTTGTTCAATTACTTTGAAGGACAGATCCTAAAACAAGCGTATAGAGCAATTTGCATTTGATGACGTGTAACCCTGAACAACCGAAGACAAGAGAACAAAGACGAACATCAAAATCTTTCCCTCTCCTACAGCTCATCGAGTCTATATCTAAGTCAGTCACACTCAAGTGGAGGCGTTAGATCTCAGTGATATGAAAACAACCGTAATTAAAGCCGCACAGCAGTGTCATGCACCCCTCGCTGTCAAGCTCCGCTCCGGCCTATTGGCATCCGCGGGGATTCCGGCACCGCCGCCGGCCACCGCAGAAGCTCCGCGCAGTTTACGCGTTTGTCCACCAGGCGGTGCGCATCGATGCGTTGGGCGGCGCTGCCCGACAGATCTGGTGCAGATCGGTGGATGTAGCAAGGAGACATAGTTGATGGATTAACCTCGGGGGCGCAGTGGAGTCAAATTACAATTAAATGCTATTAGGCTCTTTAGAGTTGAACAAAGGTCATACACGTCCAGCTTGGTGCCAATCAGCTGATCCATGTGTGATTTAGAGCCGATTTAGAGCCGATCGTATGCACATGGCGAGGGACTGCAGTTCACCATTTCAATTTACAATTGTAAAATAAAATAAAAATATTTTCCCTTTTATGGGAAAGACAATTTTTATATTTTGTTCGTCCACCCTTTGGAAGCAGACCTTTAGCCATTTCCAAATTTGGAAGCTGCAATCAGAAGCCAACCTCAGCAGCTGATTCCTGACAGCTGGCATCTGCGTCCAAGAGTGTCATGAGCTGAAACAAGTTCCGTTAGAGCGTCCACATGAAAAATAAAGTCAGAAGTTACAGTGCTGTTTTGCTAAATGCCTCCCCTACCTGAGCTGCTGCTAAATTTGGGTAGCTGTCATTGTTGTGATTGGCCAGTTGCAACGGCCTAAGTAACCACTTTTATGCTGAAAGATGATTTAGGCAAAACAATTAATTACTTTTGGCAAAAAGTTCAGTCATTACTTTAGGAAGGTGACAATATATAATTCTATGCTACGCAGTGTACTGTGAACTAATCAATAGGCAGAAATTGCCATGCCAGACAAGTGGTGTTGTGATTTCAGCATGTCGTTAAAACAGAATTGTACTTTTGACTTTTAGCTTCCAACTCCTATAGATAGTATGAACCCACCTCCAATGTACCAAGTTCTCATGTTCCATATCAGAAGTGGAGTTAAACTGAACAGATTAGTAGCACACATAATACAATAGTATCCACTATTGTTTTTGTTGTTACTTGCCCTTGCATTTAGAACAAGCTAAGGGTCAATAGCGCATGTGCGTTTCGACTGCATGCTAAAAAATAATCACAGCATCACCTAGAGGCCTGGCCAGACAAATACATCAGATTTAAGATAACTTGCAGGTGCAGTCTAAGCATAGAACTTTTTCTCCAATCAACATCCAAAAATACTGTCAGCTTCAAGACAGAAACCTTGTATAAACATAGCCTAATTCGTCCTGATAAAATCAGAAGTAGGGGGACTGCAGTAGAGAAGAAATGTCAAGGTTTTGAGTGAGATATCCATTAAAGAACACATCTACCACCATCAGTTTATGTATTAAAACATCCGATCCTTCCTACCCCCCTTCTCCCACTATTCAAATATTTTTCAACTGTATACTTGTGTGCAACAGAAATTCACTTCCTCTATTCGTCACACATGCTCTGTCAGCTCCATCTACACTTGAAGTTAACCAGGAAGAATTTTTGAACAGAACTCTGACTAGAATTTGCTCACCATTTTTCTTAAAGGAAGTAATATGCAATCTATAAATCTGCTTCATATTACAGGTTCAAAGGTGACCTGTAAAACCTTAATAAAATGTGGAAAATGATTTGAAATAGTTAATGAAATGTCCCTGTTCTCCATACTGAACCTTAAAATTGTTTGTTTTATTTAAACAAAAATAAAAAAGCAACACAAAACGAGAAAAAGGAAAAGCAATCTGTGTGGTTTCAACAAGATGAAAATATAATGATTCAATACCCACTTTTCAGCGTCATTCCCCCTCTTCAAGGGCAAACATTGAGATAACTAAAATCTCCCCACTTTTCACCCTGGAGCAGCAAAGCAAGAGTACATTATTCAAATTAAGAAAGGTGTCTAAAACATACAACAGCACACTTGTTTTTATTGTACATGTCAATGCATTTACGATCTACTTTTCTGTGAATATCAACTTCATAAAAAACAAAATTAATGAGGAAAATGATATTTGTGAAGAATCCCAAACCTCTGAGGGATAGAACTGACCTCGTCATCTTCATTCCAAAAGAGGTTTTATTAAAAGCAGAAAAAAAACATCTGATAGATGCTGTCAGTAGACTACAGTAGCTAGACAGAGAGGCCCTAATTAAAGCAAGAAGTCTGTCCCTCAAGTGGCTGGCCTATTTTAGTTGATGAAAGCCCAAAGAGAATACTCCACTTTACATCAAATTCAGACACAGGGAGAAGGCGACATCTCAAGTTCTCTATTTCTGAGCTCTAAAATGGCAGCAATACAAAAGAAACAGCTTATTACTGTAAGGTGGATGACACTAAACAAGTACCAAGTGACAGTAAAGTACAAAAAAAGTCAAGTGCTAATCTACTGTTTCACAGATATCTGGTCATAGAAGTGTCCAGTGTAATGATGCCAGCAGAGCAAATTCAACCCTTTTAATTATCAGACATAGATATGGTGAAAACAATATCTATAAGGTGAAAGCAAAGTTTCTTCTTTTGCAAGAAAAGAAGAAAAACAAAGAGCTACTTCTTATAGAGTTTTCAGAACTGACAGTCCAGTGGACTGTCCAAAATGATCCAACCTAGCCTGCTCCCCCTTTGCACTAAGAACTACTGATGGAAACAATAAAAACCTCTGAAAACACCAAGTGCAAGTTCCTTCTTCATAAATATGAAGAAATAAAACAAATAAATGGGTTTGAGTTTTGTAAACTTAAACTTCCTCTCTGCTTTATAGGCAAACATTCACATTGCCAAGATAAATGGAAGGCAGACACCTCAACATCATCTAATGGTTGTGATGGTTAGGCTGTGAGCCATCAGTTTAGTTGAGGAAGAAGTCATAAACACTATCAACAATAGATCCTTACATGCAACGACCAAATGCAAATATGAATACACACATAGCACACACTCAAATCTCCTGCCCTAATGGAAAATTTGGGGTATTTGTTTGTTATATAAAGCTGCAAAGTTTGTTTTAAAAGTCCCAGTTGTCAGCAGTTGTTCCCTCCCAAATTGAACACCATGTAATCTGTACTCCTTCCAAACGTCATAGATTGGACAAAAAGCAGTCTTGAGTTTTGTTTCAAGTTCTCCAGAAAGTCAGCTCTCCTCATTTGAACAGGTTTTGATTACCCACCTTTCCCATTCTGTTCTCCACTGTTCTGTTGGTTCAACAGTTTAGTATCAGACACAAATAGCACAAAGCACTCTTGAAAGGCAAGGAATAATAACCCTCACCACCTGATTGATGGGAAATTAGGCAGGCGGGTAAATTAGGCATTCACTTGTTCTTTTACACCCCTGCCTAATTTCTATTTTTCATGCTGCTTTGCATTGGGCCAACGAAATATTTTCAGCAAGCTTTTAAGCAGGTGTGCATCAATTCTAAAAAGGGAAGTTCAGCATGAATTTTTTGCACAAATACATGTACTTCATCTTCACTTGGTCATATCACTCAATATTGATAATTATCGATATATTAAATATCAATATTGATAATTGGTATATCGATTATTATTTATTTGTTTTTTTTCTTTTGAATACCTGAAATGGTGTCAAAGTTGTGGCGTGACTTTTCCCGTTTCATCCACAATTTTCACTCCACATTTTTTTCATTTTTAAGCAACACAGTGGTGAAAACTCAAACTGCTGCTGCAGTTTGGAAACAAGTTGTTGCCAGGCAACCAAAGAGTGAGTGAGTTAGTCGATGTCACCAACCTTGCTAAAGTGAGCAGCAAAAGCCTTTCCTGTGTCTACATCTCCCAGAATGCTGTGCGATTCTGAATTGGAGTTCAGTGAAAAATCTTTTGAATATTGTAATATTCGCCTATAACATCCATCATGTGTCAGTAGGAGCAGAGGGAGGACATTTGGATACAGTCTAAAGACAAATTCTGTGTACAGACTGTTCACGGCCTGCTTTGTTTTACATTCATGCTCATATGATACCAGATATCCCATCTTGACTCCTGCTTCATGTCTGGTCCTAGCAGTGTAATGTGTAAGTGGCCTATTGAGCTGCTAACAGTAGCAGCCAGGCTGACTTCCAACACAACTTATTTCAAGACTTTGATTACAAGGGTGGCTGTTTTCTGTGAGTGAACAGTGTAGTACAGTGAGCCTACTGCACATTACCCAGGATAAGCTTTGACCCAAAAGGCCCATTCAACACTTCAAATGTAATCTGGTCCTCTTTAGATGAATGATCTCCCCACACGTACAAAACACTGCAATAATAAAGTACAGTTCAGCTTCATTCTTTCACCACAGACTATATTTGGCTCTCCATTTTTTGTTTGTTTCCATGGTAATGAGCATTGCACCATGTACAGCTGGAGCCCCGGGTATTTTCCAGAAGTTGAAACGACAGAATGGCTGCCCCTAAAACCTCAGCAAGCTTTTCCACATCCGTGTGGGTTTGTGAAGTGATTATTTCCACTCCACTGCATCCAAGAATCACTGTCTGTTAACCACTGGCCTAGTTTTCCCTTCCTGCCGGCCTGTCTTGCCGCTGAACACAAGATCCACAGTCACAACATCTGGATAGCGTTTCACTTAAACTGTTAATGATTTCAGGGATTTTTTTGCAGGAAAAATGATCCACATGGGTAATTGACTTTGGTCATGTAGTGCTGGGCAATACGGAAGAAAAAAAAATTACATATCACAGTCAGAAATCATGCTAGACTTTTTGTTGTCCATCATTTTGGCTAACAGCACAAAAAAACTGTCATATTCCATTTTTACCTATCAAATTAAAATTGATATGATATAGGATATTCAGTTGTATTTCATTTTTATGCTGTTTAATTAACATTCAGCAAGCTGCACAAATATCCAGATCCCATCACACATAAAGCAGATCAACACAGAATTTTTTTTCCGTGGTGACAAACACCACTAACTGTGGCCCCGGTAACTTATAATAAATCAAACTACTCCATTTAAGTTATGGGCACTTCACCTGATGGGGTCTGAAGGCAGAGCGCCTCACAACATCCTCCTGGTTCACATCTGGAGCAGAAATCAGAACTAGTTCATCAGAAGCCCCAGGCTGATTTAAATCCAACATATGACTTTAATTACTATGTTATTGCTTTAGTCCACCTTTTGAGGAAGCAGTGCAACATCTCCAGTTTTAAACTTTTGTTCATCCTCTTAAGAGACAATTTGAACATTTCAAACTCGCTGCAACACAGACGTGATGGAAGACACAACCAGGGTTTCCCCCAGTGTGTTATAAGCCTGGTGGCCCACCATGCTTTACTAGTTAGTCCCCCTCACCAGGCCAAGCGTTGCATGTTTTTTTGTTATTAGAAAAATTAATAATCCAAAACTGTTTTCTTTTTTTATTAATTTAAACCAGATTGCAAGTGTCTCCGTTACTCTGAGCGTTTCACTGGCGGAGCAAATTTATTCCTAAAAGATAAGTTTATGCAATTAAAGCCGGGAGAGATTTAATTGATCACGCAGGGCCGGTAAAAGACTGAATGATTTCTGGAGCAGAATTTGATTTAAGGGCCCCTCTTGCTGCTAAACTCATCAGCACCTCTCACAACTTTTATGTTAGATTGAGTGAAATCTGGGATAGTGGGAGTAGTTTAATTTCCAACCTAAAAAGTAATCAATTATCATTTCAGTTTATTAATTTGTATTTGTGAACAAACAGAGCTCAAACTCAAAGATTAAACTCACAGCATCAGATCGTTGTTATGGTAACAAAACAATCTAACTATGAATATTATTCCTTGAAGTTGTAAACATGCCAGCTCCTTAAAATCTTACATGTAAATGTTAAACATTTGAAAACCTTTTAATTTATGTATGTTGACACCATTAAGTCAAATTTAGCAGCATTGATGATCTCAATAAATAAATGTTACATTTATGTATCTGTGGTCTGTGTTAGAATATTAGCCTCAATGGGGGCCCCTGAAGGCCTAGGGGCCCTCATGGAGTCGCTGACTTAATTAGGATTAAACAGAAGTTCAAATAATTTATATTCCTTTTCATTTTCTTTTTTGATTTGTTGTTTTTAAGACTAGTTGTGGGTTTAAATAACATCTCATTGGCAATGTTTTCCTGCTACTTTTTCTGTCGACTGAACATCTTTTAATACAAAAACACGGTGGGCCGCCTCGGTGCCTCAACCACCGGGTCAAGTTTTCTGGGGGAGACCCTGTGGTCCACTTGCTAGTTCAATTAGGCATTCACACCTCACACCAGGTCAACAAACTGGAGTTGGATTAAAACTGACCGAACATGGTTGGTGTGAATGCACCCTAAAAGCCACAAGTTCCTACACACTTTTTGCTCTGACATCTAACATTGCTCATCTGTGCAAAAGCTACATGACTCTCCACTTCTCCACAATAAGTCCACAGCAAGCACAGGAGGTAAAACATCAGCTTTTAGTCATTGTACTGTATCCATTTTACAGAAAAGAATGAACATGAACTGTTCTCAGTTCCGACCCAAACCAGGTTTCTAACACTACCCAAGATTATTGCAAAAGCAGCTCTGGTGATCCTGCGTAGTTGCTCTAGCTTGTCCCCATCAGCTACCATCAGCTCAGCGAGCCTACCACTGGAGCACAAGATGGATGGAAACGGCCATGGCAACCAGCACAGATGTGATTTCCCCTCCAAGTTTACTACGAGATGGTTCAGCCCTTCTCAGCCTCACCCCATGAATCAAATATTTTGCTCTTCGTCATGCAGCTGATACTGGTGGGGGGAAATCCCCTGCTCCTTTGTGACTCTGCATACTAAAGCCAACATGTGCCTACTGAGCCAGTTCCTCTCTGTGTCAGGGTCTGCAGCAGGGATCAGTCAGCAGTGCAACACTCAGGCAGCAGGGAGCGTCGGCCCACACTGCACACCTAATTATCAAAATAAAAAAAGGAAACGTGTGAACAGACGCTCATCTCAAGAGAAACAAACCAGTCCAGTGTTCTGCCAGCCGCTACCGCTGGCATCTCCGTGAGTCAGACACTATTTGAAGAATGAGTCACACAAAACTCAACCTGTTGCTGCGGATAAAGGCAGGGGAAGTTTAAAAAAGGAAAAGAAAAGTGAATTTACAGCTGAAGGGAGTGAGCTGTGGTTAGACTGCAGCTGCATTGACTTTCTGCTGCTGCAGACACCATGAGGCTGCAGAGGCGTGAGAAAGCCTGCGGCTGCAAAGAGGAAGTTGTTTTGAGGGGTGACGCTGCTAAAACGTCTTCCCTGACGATTTCTCCTCAGATGCTAGTTTCTTACCCCGGGCAGACAGCTTCTTGGTGTTGATGATTTTGGCAGCATACTCATATCCCGTGGAAATCTTCATGCACCTCTTCACAACAGAGAAAGCTCCCCTACAGGACAAAAAGAGATGCTGGTCAGAGGTTGTGTGATCAAACATTTGATGCACTAAACTCACATGAACAGGCACTACCTTGTTTCTCTGGAATTCTATGAAACCCAGTTCCTGAAAGATTGCATTTAGCACTAGTGAATAGCTGATGGGTTAATACTGTATCATATTAATGCATCAGAGTACATCAGTACAATAAAGTAGCAACCACATGACACAAATTAAAAAACTTTGAGCAAAAACCTAGAAAACAGGCTAAAACAGAAACAATCAGATCTACTTATGCTGTGGTGGTCCTCATTCAGAGATGCCAAGTTGTATTCCAATAATTTCAAAATATATTTATTAAAAATAATACTTTATTATTCCCAAAGAAATTAGACAAATAACTGAATAATAATGTGAAGTCGGCTTGGAAAATGTATCATACAGTGGACTTGTGCCTGTTTGTGGTTCAGTATTTGTGGATTTTCAATGATTTTTTTCATATAGCTTATGTCAGAAAAATAAAACACAAAGTTGCAATGCCACTTGGTTGTACCCCAAAGAGTAAATTACAAAAACATAGATATTGGCTTCTGTAGTCAAGCCAAAACACTGCATATCAATTCATATTACAGTATATTTGGGATTTTATTAAAATAGGCAGAAATAATTGTTTTCAAAGGGCATCTCAAGTATCCATAGATTTTAGCTATTTGAGGGCAACTATGGTCTATAACCACCGCAAATACCAGCGATCAATCTATCACGGAAAATAAGGTTTTAGAACGTTAGAAGCTGCATTATCTGTTTAGGGCTGCACAACATATAATCACCAGAATATTGGGGTGCATTCACACCAGCTGTGTTTAATCTACTTTAACCCAACTCTAGTTTGTTTGCCTAAAATGAGGCAAACATCACCTTTGTTTGAGGAGGTGTGAATGTGAAGTCAAACTTTCTTTTTATTCCTGTATTTAACCATTGAGATCCAGATCTCATTTTCAAGAGGGACTTGGACAGAAATCTGCAACTCTGACCAAAAAGCGATTTTCTGTCCACCTACAAACCTAAAGTGAACTCTGGTGAGCTTTGGACTTGTGAATCCCAAGCCTACCACAGGCCACTCTAGTTCTCCTACCAGAGAGACCATGTGGAGTATACTGTAGCTAAGGGCATTTTGGGCAAATATAACCAAAAACAAACATGTGGGTCTCGCACTAGCAGGAGAAATGCTTTGTGGCAGTGGAAGTTTCTAATATGGGTGACATGGGCAAACGCTTAGGGCCCCCTGCCCTGCAACCCCCACCAACAACTTTTTTGGGGAGTGCCTTCGGTGTTTAAGGGGCGTGCTGGAAGGGTGGTTCACCAAGGCGCCACACAAACCAGGACTGCCACTGCTTCATGCTCCAACCACTAAAATCTGATGCCACTCCATTTTTGTTTACATTTCGTGAAGATAGAAGTTGTGTTCGGTTCTGCATACCGTCTCCCATTTTGGCTGGTAAACTAGCATATTTTATTCCTTGTCCCGCCATCTTCCATTATTGCTATTTCCCAAAAATTTTACAGTATAATAATATCCATTATATTAATGTACATCCTTGTCCCTCGAGGTGTGCTTATCTCCACCGAATGTTTCAGACGAGAGGCGTGAAGCAACACAGGAACAGATGGGACAAACAACCAAACACACACGCACACCCAGACACACCTAGGGAGAATTTAGAGAGCCCAATTAACCTGACATGTTTTTGGACTGTGGGAGGAAGCCAGAGAACTCCATGCAGAAAGACCCCGGGCCGGGAATTGAACCCAGGACCTTCTTGCTGCAAGGCAACAGTGCTACCAACTGCACTACTGTGCAGCCCATAATAATGATATTATAATTTCAAATAAGAATTTCTGGACCTCTCTAAACTGAATTAAGTCTCTTGCCTCATGAGCCTGCAGTAGTTTGGGAGGCAGTTCTGGTCAGGTTCGTGCCACAGCAGGAGAAAATAACGTAGAAAAGTGTTTTTAGGTGCACTTTGTGGGTTAAACTTTCACACCTCCATCCATGCATGCTGTTCATGTATTAATTTTCAGCGTGAATTCCAAACCTACTGAACTGCAATCCTGAAGACAAAGCGAAACAATAAGCAGTTCCTTACAAAGTGACCTTTCACCCCAGGCAAAAGGAGCTTCTGATGCAAAGGCAGAGATTGGACAACCACGCCCTCCTGGAGCAAAGAGCAGGTCCAGTTCTGCCCTGATTCAAACACCTGAATCAGGACAGCACAGAGGTCAGGAGGTCACGAGGCGCGTGTTTTCAGCTCAACCCGTTCACGTTCCAGAATCGGAACAGAAACCTCACATTCAAAAGTCCTTCTCCGTTTACGTGAATAAAGCCGAGTCAGGAGAGTCCGACACCTAAAGAGACTCGAAACCGAGATTGAGCGAGGCGTCCTGCTTCCATAGGTGGACTTCGGTAGAACACGGTACCGAACCACCAAGGTAATGAACAGAACTTACTTTCCCAGCTCCTCGTACAGTTGGTACTCATCAGTGAACCTGGTGCAGGTGGTTGAAGCCATGTTCCGGTGAGCGGGGAAACTGAAAACTGTCCTGATACTCTGGGAGTTTTTCCCCTCCGCGTCCTGAGTGTCACCCGGTCCGGTTCGGAAACCTCGCCGCCAGAAAAAGACAAGACAAGAAGTTCAGTTAGACTGAATGAGTTGCGGTTCAGTCTCGACCCCCGGCTCTCACAGACACGAAGCGCTTTCTGCTCTCATACTTTGGATCCATTCAACACAGTCAAGACTCACACACACTTCCCCATATCCGGTACTGACCCAGCAAAATAAAAGCACACACGGGTCACTCAGAGCTGCAGTAGGACCAGCACTGCAATCATTTTAGTTTATTTTCTTGCAGATTGAGTTGACGCTCTGATTACCTGACAGGCTAAGATATGGGCTTCCTTGGCTTTTAAACGGAGAAAAATGCTCTGCTCAATAGTTCTACTGCAATATAACTATTGAGGTATATTTTAGAAAAACAGTTACTGATTACACATTGTTTTGAAATAAATATCAAAACTATTCCATGTGACCTTTATATAATTCTGGTCTTAAGACAGTTTATCAAAAATCATATCTCTACTAAGCATTGGGCCCCCAGAAAGGGGGACCAGGCCAGGACCTCGGTCTTAATATGTTATGATCATAAGATCAATTTCATCTTACCAATCAAACACATTTATTTTTGTAGCATATTTCAGCAACAAGGCAGTTCAAAGTGCTTTACATTATAAAAACACAAAAGTAGAAAGTCATAGAACACACAGTCACCAATTTAAACATTTTGTCAAGTTCCACCGTTTCATACGAGAATGTTGATTAATGTTTAATTGATTATGTTTCAAAAGCAACTTTAAACAGTTTTTAATCTTGATTTCAAGGAGCTCAGTGTTTCAGCTGTTTTACAGTTTTCTGGATGTTTGCTCCAGATTTGTGGTGCATAGATGCTGAAAGCTGCTTCTAATTGTTTGGTTCTGGTTCTGGATGCAGAGCGGAACCAGAACCAGAAGATCTGAGAGGTTTGGAAGGTTGATAACAACAACAGCAGATCTTTGATATATTGTGGTGCTAAACAGTATTTTAAAGTTTATTCTCTGAGCTACCAGGAGTCAGTGGACGAGGGTGATGTGATCTTCCTGGTTTTATGGAGAACGCCAGCAGCAGCGTTCTGTGTAACTGTTTTTTTTTTTATCAATCACTCCACCCAGACTTCAGGCCTGATCTATAGTTTCCAGATGTAATAACTGAAGCTGACTGTTTATATCAGGGGTGTTCAAGTCCAGTCCTCCAGAGCTATCATCCTGCAATTTTCAGATGCATCCCTGCCAGGTCCAGTCCAAGGCATAAGCAAACTAAACAGCCACTTAGGGCTGCAGGGCCACTAAGGGGCACCCTCAGTGGAGGAGGGTTTTTTCTTTTAATGATATCTATGTTATTATAACAATATAAAGTAATTTGTTTTTACAGTAATATGTATTTGATAATGTATGTAGAAAAAATTATTTTATGGACAAAAAGGGAAAGAAATTGCTCTTGGGTGGCCCCCTGGTGGCCGCAATAGATCTCGCACACTTTACCAGTAATATGAAGTGCATTGCAATGTGCAGAGCATCCAAACGTCCAAAGCTCCAATCAGAAGTTAAGTAAGCAAAACAATGTCTCAAAAAAGGTCTTATCCTTCAGGGAAGGAGAAAAGAGGGAGGAAGAATAGAAAAACGCCAAGATAAAGGTTTGTTTTAATGTGTCTTGGTAATACAATGTTCATCAAAAAGATTTGTAAAGCTGGGGCGTGCTAACTCCCTGCGCCACCAAACCTCACCCCACGCTTGGAGGCTTCAGTCCTCGACGCGGACGTCGCAGGCTCCACTCCTGGGCCCGGCGACCCTTGCCACATGTCTTCCCCCCTCTCCTTGCCCTCCTTCCTGTCAGTCTATTGTCAAAAATGCAAGCCTCTAGCACCGCTAAAAACTCTTCAGAGACAAAAATGGGAAAAAAATAAATAAAGATTTGTAAAGCTGCTAATAGCAAATTAGCTTGATAGCGACCTGGAATGGTCCAGTTCAACAGCCAAACATTTATGCTCGGGTCTTTGTGTGAAACTGAGTTTTAACTTGAAGTCAATTGATTCTCATGGTTGGCTCTGTATATTTCTGAGGTATTTTTGACTTCAAAATGCTGTGTTTGATAACAATAATTAAAACTTCTCAATGTTTGATATTGTCTAGTAAATTGTTTTTACGTCAGGCTGCATAGCTGCTCCATCAATGAACTACTCTGTGCTGTAGTTATATGTTGTTTGCTGCTGAGCAAAATCATTTTGTGGCTAAAACAGACATTATTTTACACCAACTTCTAAAGTTATGAGAATCTTTTGTTAAAATCATCAGTCCAGAACCGGTACCGATCCACATTCTCAGGGGAGAAAGACTCACCTGGTATAAGTGACATTTTTAGCTTTTGGAGAAACGCTTAAGAGAAATTTATTTAATCAAAGAATGTCATGAATATGTGTGTGTATTCCATCTTAAGTTGGGTTGCACCGATTGCAGTTTTCTGGCCGATCCCTGGTTACCGATCTTTAAAAAGCCCGACCTGCTGATTTCATTTTGGCCGATACCAATTTGAAGACAGTGGTTTCAGCACATTTTCTCCTTGTATACAGCAACCAGCACCACCATGAGTAAACTAACAGTTCAGTTTGATTGCAAGAGTACATCAAGCTTCATCTAACAAATTTGTGGAAAGCTGCCTCAAAACAGAACATAGAACCATAACACAGTTGAGAATGATGGATGATTACTACTTTCAGCATACTGGGTCATCAATAGTAGGCCACTGGTTAATCAAAGTAAGTAGGTCACTATACTACTAAAAGTGCTAATAATTAAAATGTCTTTGGGCAATGAACTGATTTCAAACTTCCTGTCTCCTCAACCCTCCCAGCTCAGAAATGCTTCAGAGGCCTTATCAGGTTCACTTTGTAGGCCTCCTGTTCAATGGATCTCTGTTAATCCCCATTTAGTCTAATCTGTGCTAATCTACTATTGAGGAAGTTGTGTTGTAAAACAAAGCCCAGGCAGCTTCCTGGACTCCTCTGAAATAATATGTCTTTAGTTCATATGAGCGCTATCAGGCCTGTCATATAAATATGACTTAATGAGATATTAAGTCATATTAAATATGACTTAATATCATATTAAGTCATATTTATATGACTTAATATGATATTAAGTCAGAAAGGGTTATATTTTTCAGAAAGGGTTGCCTGCCTGTGAGTTAGAGACACTTTTTTCTATCTAAATTAGCACCATTACCTTGACCTGAGGTGCCACTTTTAATAGATAAATTGGAACCAAAGCAGATATAATCTTTTTCTTTGCCACCATCTAGTGGCAAGGCTTTAACATAACTACCAACTAATAATTACTTAAGGTCTCTTCTTATTGAAGACTCAACATCCAATGCACTAAATATGACTTTTCCATATTTAGAGTGTACAGAACTCTTCTTTTATGTATGAGTCCTGTAGACCATGTTTTAAAACTAAATGACTGAGTTCTTGTTGAATAAATGACCCAACCCGAGCTACACCTGAGCAGATACTCATATTGTATCCAATGTACAGTACTTCTTTTTCAGTGCATTCTTTTGACTTTGATAAAATCTGCTTAAAACTTCTACTGGTTGACAGAATAACTCCACATTAAAGGCTAAAATGTGCTTGAACCATTTTTACTGCCTATATCCCTATGCAGTTTTTATTCCCTTGCCTAACAGTTATTCATGTGGGGCGTGCCTCTATGACAAGATGCTGCATTTCATTTTTAAAAGTTCTGAAAAGATGCCTCCAGTCTTCCTGAAGACAATATTGTGAATGAGCCCACCTCTTCAGGTGGGAAGCTTTTCCACAAATAGATTGCATCAATTGGAATGATTTTTGTCACAAGCCTGTGTGATGGAACAGATTACAATAAGGTCACATCTGCTAGTCATGTCATGTGAAATGTTCGTGAACTCTCACCAAAAGAACTATTTGGGTTACATGTAAGAGGTTGGAAGGTTGTTTCCCACAGCTGCATGGGAACCTTGTTTTTTCATTCATGTTTTTCATTCCTTATCATGGTATAAAACTTACATGGAGTCTCTGGCTGTGAGAGCTTTGCGAGTTTTGCATCCAGACTGGTTTGATCATTGATTGTCTTATGAGCTTCTGTATTGTGCACAATGCATGAATGAACCTGATTGAGTGGTTCTACCTGGACAGTACGTGGAAATACTTTTTTCCACGACAATTGACCCGGATCCCTCGACTGGACATCCGAAGTCGTCGACAAACAGCGTTAAGGCGCCAACCTGGACTGAACTCCAGCCTCAAACCTCGTTTACGCTTTGAGAGAGAAGAGGACTGTTGGTCGGCTCCACGGCTTCAGCGCTGAGATCAACAAACTCAAAACCACTATTATCACTATTAGAGGTAAGATACTCACACAGGCTAACAAATTAACTTTACAAATTCTATATTATAAAATCTAAAATGGTAAAGGCTCCAATAAACCTTTCACCCTGGGGAATAGAGATTATTCTGGGTTAAAGTCTGAGAAAGAAGTTAAAAAATAAAAAAAATAATAAAAGAAATAAAAATTGTTTGGCTTTGAGTCCCAGACCGAGAGAAAAAGGGAACCACAGGTTTCTAGGTTGTTGTTGTAGTGAAAGTCCTTATTGGTGAATAAGGCAGGTATTTTCTTGAGTTTTGGTTTTCTAAATTAAGGGAACTAAATCTTTAGAGAATCCTAAAGACCTTTATTGGAAATAAAGGCCCGTATTAATAGGACTAAGAAGCAGAGTGACCACAAAGCTGATTTGTTGGAGTCTGTGAAGAAGTTTGCAGTCTAAAGAGGAGATCTCACCCAATTCAAGCAGAATGTGGTTCCGTGCAATCTCCTCCTCAGGGTGAATTGTTTGACTATATGATAATGTACTGAAAAAAAAGAAGAGTGTGCCTGGTGTGAATGGAGGTAGAATGACTTTAAATGGTGAATTTTTTCTCTGCAAAGTGAATTAGAAGCAGAGGGAAACAAATAAAGAATAAAATGCTGAACATCTTTGGTAGATAAATTACAGGCTTAAATATCTTTAAACATATGATCATGCAAAAGGTTAACATAAGATTCATACATACATATGTATAGAAAACAAGGAAAACAACAAAAAAAGCCTGATCGATTTCTGTTTGCTTCTTTTCCCCTCTGTCTGAGCCTCACTGCAGTGCATCTGACCTCTGACCTCAACTCCTAAACCGGTCCTCCCATGGACCAGATGATGTCTCTAACCAGCCTACAAAAGCAGCCGATGAAAGTGACTGAGAGGATCCAGAGAATCAAGAAGACAGAGGCGAGAGACGGGGAAGGATTTCGCTGTAGCAACGGAGAGAAGGAGAGGAGTGGAAAAGAGACGTTCAAGATAAATGACGCACACACACACACACACACACACACAGCTGTGACACACACACACTGCCACTGCAACGAAGACTGCTTGCTACTAACCCTGTTGACATTTAGAAATTCTTTAGTGCGAAATGAATGACTTCAATTGAGTTTTGTGATCCTGTTATCTCTGTCCTGTACAGCAGGACAGAGATAACAGTCCTGCTGTACAGGACTGTTATCCTTGAGGATAACAGGATCCTTGAGGGGCCCGTGAGCCGTAGATTGAGAAACCGTGGAGGGAAACTGCAATCACTGAAGTTCTGCAATAAACTAATAAAATTATGCCATTGAATTATCATGAGTAAATGTTAGAGAACATTTTAAGAAAATACGGTTTTGAAATAAAAGTTTAAGAATGAATAAAAATTAAAAGCTGAACTGTTGTAGACACAGACAGTAATACAATGTTATCAATGAGAATTAAAAAGTGGTCCTATATAAAATACCAGTGTCCCTTGACTCTAAACATTTTTAAAGATTTCCTTTCCTTCTTTTCCTAAATGTTTTTTAGTGTTAAAAATTAAATCCTTGGTACTGCAGTGTTTATAATATTTTGGTATATCATATAATATTTGGTTGCATTTAAATTGAACAGAAGCACATTTTCTATAAAATACAGCTGTGATAAATTTTAATTGAGAGGTTAAAAGACCGTTTCTTGTTCTGGAACTATTAGTTATAACAGAACTTTTTTTTTTTAATTAATGAAGCACTTCAGCAGTAACATGATAAATTAGTTAGTTGGTGGAATTCTAAATTATGTTGAGATCTCTTTTGTATGTGTACATATAGCTAAACCTTAAAACAGGATGCTGGGGTTGAGTTTGTTGACCCACATGCAGTAACCACACGTCAAGACGAAAAAAAGAAAGAATGAATTTATTTACAGATCAACGATTGAATGATCCACAGGTTCTCGGAGGAAGAGGACGGGAGTTGGCAACCAGGATGGTCTGTAACGAGAGCGGCGTTACGGACGGGTGGAAAGTTGAACGGAGAGAATATTGGAACGGGCTCATGCGGAGCGGTGGGCCTGGTGTGGGGAGAGGAACGCCGGGGTCCAGAGAGGTAAGTGGTCTGGAGGCTCCAGACCTTCGTGGAAGGACAGAGGACAGCCGACCAGAGGCAGGTTTAGGCAGCGGAGGAACGGTGGAAGCGGCGGGGCGGGCAGGCAGGTGCTTGCAGGTTGGTTTCACCAAAGAGACGAAAAGTTTCTAATGGCGACAGGACACAAAAATCGTGAGACCCAGAAAAAGCTTCAGAGAGAGTATCAACACTGTACACAACAGCTGAGGCCAGAGTGACTACCGGAGGGACGTTAACCATCCAGCGATGAAGGAAGGGTCTGCCGCTCCTTTGTCCCCAGCGCGCTGATGAGGTTGATGGGCTCCACTGGCCAGCTCCTCCACCTCGCACAAAGATCCTCGCTGGAGCAGGATGCGACACTCGCACTCCAACATACACTCACAGACCCTGACAGGATCCCGTCCATTACAGTTTAATTCAAACATTAATATATGTTGATAAGTGGAAATTTCAACTATTTGAAGCTTCAGTAAATTTGGTCATTTCAATTTAAGACAATTTACACAAAATGACGACCGACTGTAAATGTTTGACTGTCGTGAAACTTTGACTGACTCCAAATTCTGATGGCAACTTTTGATTGTGTCTGTTTCAAGTTGGAGTGAATGTTGGTTAATGTCTTTTGTTAGAGTGAATGTTTGTTTGTATGTTTTGTGTTACTAAACATTGTTTACTAGACTATAATAATTAGTAACTGATTGATTGAGAAATTCAAGTGTTTAAAGGAATTTTTGGCATGAAATGATTTGAAATCTTAGTTTATTTTGGAGATGTGAATAAGTTTCCTGTTTTTACTATTTCTAGCAAAGAAGAGCTGCTTGCTGAAAGTGGTTCACTTGACAAAAATTGTAAATGCCATCTCTGACTTAGAGGAGAAATTTGGCTCGTAAAAACAAACATGTTCATTTCGCATCTACAAAGCCTTCCCTCGTTTTGATTTGACTATCTCAGGAGGAATGTCCTTTATGGTTGACTCGGAGCATCTTCTTTTATTGTGAAAAAAACAAACAAAAAAGGGCATTTAATATTTCTTTTGTTTTTTGTTGATATGTGCCCAGTAAATCTTATAGGGTGAGATCTAATGTGCGATTAGGGATTGATCTGATCTCAATAAGGTGTAAAAGTTCCATCATAATCTGATTGGACTCACACAGCTGTGCAATTTGACTGTCTGCTCTAAACTATACATGAATGGAAGCTTCCAAATTTCGACTCTTTTACAACAACTTCTTGCAGAAGTCAAAACTTCAATCTCTCCTTTTCCTGATATTAAATATTATAATGGATTAACTGTGTTTCATAGGGAGCTAATTGTAATTATGAGAAGCGTTGGTTCTGTGCCCCTGAGAAACTGAGAAACAACCTGCTCTGTTTTGTTTTGGAACATAGACAGAGCAGGTTGGACTGAACAGGTTGGACTGAGCAGGTTGGACTGAACAGGTTGGACTGAACAGGTTGGACTGAACAGGTTGGACTGAACAGGTTGGACTGAGCAGGTTGGACTGAACAGGTTGGACTGAACAGGTTTGACTGTCCCTCTTTCGGCTGAGCAGAGACAATTTTTATTTTGGGTTCGTGACTTTTACTCACACATACCTTTGGCAAAATCACATAAATTGTCATGGAGTAAATTTCTTCATGCATGTCAAATTGAAACTGATTGGATCATTTCTCCTGCTGATCCAAATGTAATGTTTTCTGAACGAATATCAGCATTCCAAAAAAATTGTATCATTATGCAGTGCACTATAAAAAAAAGTAACAAAAACCTGTGGAATTGGTTTCTACCACACACCCAAAGATCTGAGGTAGGAGGTAGAAGCATGCTTTCTATCTCAAACAGATCTGTCTCCCCTATCAACAGCGCGATCTAAAGTTCTTAATGATTTTGGGCTAAAAACATATATGACGTAGGTCTAATTAAATAAATAATTCAATTAATTAAATTGGTTTGCTTTTAGATTTGAAGGAAAGTTATGGTGACAGCTCCATTATCTATAATGCTCTAACTAACGCTGACTTGATGCTGTTGGTTTATGGCTGTGCATCATGTGATCCTGTTACTGTTTTTATTATGTAACTTATTGCCAACTCTGTGACTCAATGACTTTTTAACTATTTTATGATGTACTTCATTGAACTGTTCCCTGCTAAGGGGAAGAACATTTTTGATTGTTACTATTGACATGTTTAGCAAGTGAATGGAAGCTCTCAGGGACAGGTGCTTCCTTCCCCTTCTGTCTGTGATGATGCAATGTTGTCTTACTGTCAAAACCGGTCGAATACGCTTTCTCGACTTTTTCAGACAGAGAAAGACGCATTGCCACGTCCTGCCGAGACGCCCCTCCATACCATCAAACCCGGTGATTGGATCGTGGTGAAAGGCTTCCAGAGGACACATTGGACCTCCACATGCTGGCGGGGATCATTTCCAGTGCTGGTTGTCACACCTACGGCTATTAAGGTGACATTTAGGCCGACGTGGATTCCTGCCAACCACTGTAAGAGAGTCAAGACAATGCCCATCCTGGGGTCCAACAGTCGTATTATTGTATTGGGGATACTATTAATCTTGTTTTGTGTGATTCCACTACTTAAAAGGTTAATAGAATGTTTAATTCATGTTCATCTCTTGAAGTACACTTTCCTTTCACAGAAATCTGATCAGTTTCGTGACCCTACCTCCTAGAGTGATGATTCTGATTACTTGGATTTTTGTACTACAGTAATGTTGAAGATAATGTGTAATGTTCTTTTGTGTTTAAGTAATGTAATCATTGACATTTTCAAGCTATTATCCTGGCTTAGCTTTCCTGTACAGCTTTGCAAATTATAGAAATGTTTATGTTTCATAAAAAAACATAAAAGACATGCAGAAAGAACATGTCCTTTCTGCATGTTCTACGTATGCATTTTATGTTTCATTTAACATTTTGTTTCATCAGGTAATATGTTACTTTTCATTGATATGAATTGTTGTGACGTTGGGTTTAGATTGAATTATGCAGTTAGATATGAGTTTTCTATTAAGCTTGATTTGATTCTTTTGAAATGAATTTTTTAATTTTTTTGTTTGTTTTTCTTTTTACCTGTTTTTTATTGTTTATTATTATTTTTCTCCTTAATTAGCCTTTTTATTACATTTTTTATTGTTTCTTGGGGGTTTTTTTATGTCTTATCATTAGTATGATACCTTCACACTTTTCCTGAACAGAACATATAGAGGACCGCCTCCCTGGCAAGAGGAGTTGCAAGATACGTTTCCCTACGTCACACAGTGATATTGTATTCTGTATTCTCTGTATTCTCTGTATTCTGCACAATGCATGAATAGTTTCCCTAATTTTGGATGGTCAGCAATTGGCATATATTTACACTCGAAAACAATCTTTTCAACCACCCTTATCTACCAAAGATAAAAAGATAAATGGATGGAAGAGTCTCTTTAGATCTTGCATAACATTAGTCCTTCAATCATGGAAATGTTCTTCAGATGAAAGAAGCTGACTTTTGTTGAGAATATAAGTTTAGTTAGCATAACTGTGGAGAAAGTTAACCTTTAGAGAGATACGAAAATATTAGATGTAGCATAAATTTTTAGGAGTAGACTTTACGTCTGGTAAACTTGGATAAAATCCAAATTAAGACAACGGGTGACTTTTTGACCGTACATAAATCTCTAAGGAGAAGGCAGCCATGTACTCCCTTAAGGAGGGTTTTCAGACAGGGAGTGTAGCTGCTATCAGGATCAATAAATTCTTTGGTGTTGGTTCAAGGATTCAGTGAAACATTAAATGTATAAGAAAACATTAAATGTATAAGAAAAGTCTTCTCCAAAGTATAATCAAACGTATTAAGATATTTCCTTAAGCATTAAGCAGCATGTTTTGAATTAGTTAGTTTTAAATCATATTACTTGCATACAATTTATATTACTAAGATACAATAGGATTATTAAACCATTATTTTTACTCTTAAAATATTTCAGACATTTCAAAGAGCTTTTCCAAATTAGACAATCCTGCAGTTTTAGATTTCAAACATAAAGTTATTTTTTAGCATTAGATTTTGTTTCAATTTGTATAAAACATAAACACTTTCTAAGTTGAAGCACTGAGGCAGAAAACCAAAAAAACAGGCCCAGGTCATAAATTCTGGTCTAGGAGGGTCTGCAGGAGACGCCTGGTACGGCAAGACCCAGTTTGACAATCCATATATCTGCCTTTAGGGGCTCTTTAGCAGGAGGTAATAAAATGAACATTGTAGCAGCCCTGCAAGAAGAGGGCACACCTTCTAATGCATATATTTAAATGAGGGGAAAACACATTCTTATAAAATGGTTTGTTTTACAGCAGAAGTTCGAATCTCTTTGTGCTGAGTGAGTGATTCCCAAAAAATGCATTTTTTGTTTGTTTCTGTTTTCCTTTCAACTCAGGTAATTCTATGTTTGTCATGTGTTGGACTTTTTGATAATCCGGGTGTAATGCTGTTGTGACATTCTGTATTGCATTGAATTCTTTGGATAAAACTCTGGAAATATCTGAAGTCAGCGGTCGTATGATTGGTCTCTGAAACTCCACTGAACACGCAGAGTTCCTGGAACCCAGAAGATCAGAGGAAAAGAAACGAGCAAGTAAAATAAGTAGATTTACTCCTCTGATTTTCAACACTTTGTAGCTGTTTTTCTGTGTGTGCATCACCACACACAGATTTTGGGCCTAGTCAGTAGTGTCATGAGGTGCGGGTGTAGAGGTGATGAGGCAGAGGCTTGAGAGCCAGGTTGTGATGAAAATGATGATGGTTTAACAACAAAAATCCCCACAAAACTCCAAACACAAACAATCCTAGAACCAGGCGGCATGGCTGAGCGGAAGCCAGGGCTCAACGCCGGTAGCGACTGGTCATACAAAAGGACAAAGACGAAGGAACTGGGCACACACTGAGACCAGACGAGACAAGGACACTGAGACACAGGTGACACTAAATACACAGGAGGTAATCAGGGAACAAGACACACCTGGGAGCAATCGAGGGGGAGACAGGACAACACGGAGAACTCAGGAAACGCAGAAACTCAAAATGAACACACAGAGAAACACAGAACATGACAAGTACTGCAGTCTCCAGCCGCATGTGGTTGTGCATTGACTCCAGATCAGTGTTTCTCAAACTTTTTCAGGCTGAGGACCATTTAACTCCTTTAACATTCACTTAACTTGAAATTACCCCACAATAGTGCAACATCTTATTATATGCAACCTGAAATGAAAATAAAAGTCTCTTAACCCACTTCTAATCATTGACAATTCTACTAGGGCATTTTGAGTTATTTGCATATTGTGAAAATGTGGATTAAGTTTTCCAATTGTGTCAGACACACGGACAACAAAACCAAAAATGTTCTTTTCTTCCAAGTGCTGTGTGTTGTCCTCGGGTCAAAATGACCCGAGAGAGACAGAGAGAGAGAGAGAAAGAGAGAGACCCGAGGAAACAGGAGAGTTAAGAACATTTAGGCCTTTGTCATTTAGAAGCACAGTTAAAGAAAAATGCACTTGAGTTGCTTTGCTAGAAACACAAAAAGCAGCTTTAAATATAAAAAATACACACCCATTTATGTTTCTAATTGGGTGTATATTCAATTGTATTCAATTAATTTAAATGGATCTCATTTAATAAAAAAAAAAAAATATCTGAGCAGAGAATCATGAACAAGAAAGTTGTAAAGAATAAGGAACAGTTCTCCCTAAGTGAGATTTGAGTCCTACCTTTCATGGTTCAAAAGAATTGAATCGCTCATGAACAACACATCTGTACGGAGGCTGGGCTCTTCCTTAGCAATAGGGTGAGAAGCTCAGTCATCCTGGACCCACTCAGGGTGGAGCCGCTGCTCCTCCACATCGAGAGGAGCCAGTTGAGGCTCGGGCATCTGGTCAGGATGCCTCCTGGACGCCTCCCTGGTGAGGTGTTCCGGGCACCAGGAGGAGGCCCAGGACACGCTGGAGGGACTTTGTCTCCCGGCTGGCCTGGGAACGCCTCGGGATTCCCTCAGAGGAGCTGGAAGAAGTGGCTGGGGAGAGGGAAGTTCTTAGGCTGCTACCCCCGCGACCCGACCTGGATAAGCAGAAGAAAATGGATGGATGGATGGATGGATGGATGGATGGATGGATGATGGATGGATGGATGGAGGGATGGAGGGATGGATGGATGGATGGATGGATGGATGGATGGATGGATGGATGGATGGATGGATGGATGGAGGGATGGATGGATGGATGGAGGGATGGATGGATGGATGGAGGGATGGAGGGATGGATGGATGGAAATCACAATTTAAACTGTACCAAGTGTATCACATACTTTTTGGGAACAACTAAAGTTATTCTTGGTATACCTTCAGTATTTTGCTTTTTAATGTAATATTAACACGCATGATTAGTATATTTTGAGTGTACTATTTTGTAATTAAATTAGATTTAAAATATACTTAGAATGTATTTTAAAATATATTTTTTATATTTGTAGTGTGATTACAGTATGCTACAATTACACTTTTGGTTCATTATAATTGCTAATGAAGTAACTTTTTAGTTACTTAATGTCTTTTATTATTCTGCTTTGCCATTTTGTACATTAATGCTTCATACACACTACAGTACTGCAAACACATCAGGCTACCGGAATACAGAAGGATCAATTACAAAACACTTTACAGGTGAAACTAATACACTAACATTGTGTATCCCATATATTACCATTTTTCAAGAGTATGTTGCGAATATACTATCACAGAATTGTCAATACATTCAAAGTTTACAGACAACATGCTTATGAAAATTAGCACAATAAAACAATATGTACATTTTAAAGGAAATGTGAAAAATATTTCACCTTTGTTTTAATACAATGTCGTAGGATTCCAGTATTACTGCAGAAAAACTGACATTTCTCTTTCCTAACATTGAGGATCAATGACAGAACATTCCATCCACTGGACCACTGAATACAGAAACCTACAAAAAAGAATGAAACAATAGAGCAATTAAAGAGAGAAAGCACTTGAATTTTAAAGAGTACAGGAAAACAGCAAAGAAAAAAGTATGAATTATAATTTTAGGATGTTGACTCGCTATGTATGTGACATCATCAGAATGATTGAGACTAGAGTGAAAAAACATTTCTGGGTGACTTCTTCTATTTGTTAAAAGTAGGAAAAAAATAGTCAGCAATATTATAGAATCAGTTGATGTTGTCATGAACTATGAAGCTGTTTTAAGTGTGAGAGGCAGGGTTCACCCTGGACAGGCCCTGAAAGACACCAGTTTTTGTTGTTGAGAATCTGTGGAAAGAGCTGAAAACCGCTGTCCACAAGCGCTCTCCATCTCCATCCAGCCTCACTGAGCTCCAGCTGCTTTGCCAGGAAGAATGGGCAAGAATTTCAGTCTCTCGATGTGCCAAACTGATCGAGACAAAACCAAGAGACTCACAGCTGTAATTGCAAAAGGTGGCGCTACAAAGTATTATCGCAAGGGGGCCGAATAATATTTCATGCTTTACTTTGTAGTTTTTTATTCGTTGAAAAAGTTTAAAATGTCCAATAAATATCCTTCCACCTCATGATTGTTCCCCACTTGTTGTTGATTCTTCACAAAATAATGAAACTTTTAGCTCTTTATGTTTGAAGCTTGAAAAGCGGCAAAAGGTTGAAAAGTTCGAGGGGCCCAATACTTTCGTAAGGTACGGTACTTTAAAATATACACAAAATATCTGCATATTGTTTCATGAGCAAATACATATTTTGTTCACTTAAAGTATACTTTTATTTAATATATTTCTTAAAAGTGTATTATAGTACAATTATATTTAAGTGTGTTTAAAGTTATGTCAAAATTGTCACAAGCATGGTTTTAGTATACTTTGCATATATTTATAGGAAATACACTTAACACTTAGTATACTTAAACTGTATTTATGCAAATGCAAGTATGTCTGAAATATACTAACATTTTTTTTTCACTAAGGGCCACTCACATCTGGTAGAAAAGCAAACAATGGTACAGGTGGCACACGCTCATCTCTGCCTTGTAACCATGGACTCAACATACCAATAATTTAAATAATGAGTGCAGTTAGTTCATTTGCAGAATATGATCAGTTCCAGGCTGGTAGTTTCTATTTTCATTATTGCTCTTTTAAGATCTCAGTCTCTATTGTCTCAGCTGCAGCCCTAAAGTTCAAAGGAATAATCCCATCCTTTGTCTTTCTCATCCAGGTCATTGCCAGGCTCCCCATTAAAAAATGTCTCCATTGTTTTTGCAAGTTCCCTGTTGGTGTGACTGGCTTGGTAGACAATAGGGATAACCTGGGACTAATTGTAAAGCTAATCTCTACAAAACAGCCTGTATTTGGATAAGTAAAGGCTGGACATGAACAGAAGATGGCGCTCTCTAACCACTTTTAGTTAGACAGCATTTGATGAGCATCAATGCAAGCCAGTAGATTCCCTTGGATGTGGAAAACAGTTTCAACTAAAGAGAAAGATGCTTTGGTTTGAAAACAGCCATTAAAAGGAGTGGCTGTGTTCACTTGTTCAGACATATATATACAGATCCAAATCAATAAATTAGGATTCAAGGATTTTTTTTTATTGTCATACCACCTTGATAGTTTGTGGTATGAAACCACAAACTGAGTGGATTTCTCAGATTGAGAAATCCACTACACACACAAAAAAGTAGATAAGTAAAAAAAATAAATAAACAGATGAAAAATAAAGAAATTTAGGAGATATGTGTAGCTATGTGTCTGTGTATAAAGCCATGAGGTGAAGCTGCATTTGGTGCAGCTTAAGTTCAGCAGACTGATGGCTGAAGAGAAGAAACTGAGCCTGGTGGTCTTGCTCTGGATGCTCCTCAGCCTCCTGCCTGAGGGGAGCAGCTGGTACAGTCTGTGTGGAGTCCTTCATGATGCAAAGCAGATTCCTCCTGCATCTTGATGTGCAGAGGTCTATCGTGGAGGAAAAGCTGCTCCCCAAGGTCCTCTGTGCAGCCTTAACCACCCTCTACAGAGCCGTCCTCTCAGCAGCAGTGCGGCTGCTGTGCCACACGGTGATGCAGGTGCAGAGAATGCTCTCCACCACACAGCAATAGAAGCTCCTCAGGACTGAGTTCCTATATCCAGCTCTCTGCAGTTTCTTGAGGAAGTTGAGATGCTGGTGGGCCTTCCTGACCAAATGTGAGATGTTGGTACTCCAGGTGAGGTCACTGGATATATGCAAACCCAGGTCCTGTAGCTGGAGACCACCTCCACCACTGTTCCTCCGATGTACAGGGGCTGAAGAGGATCATTCTGAAATCCACCACCATCTCTTTGGTCTTCTTCACGTTGATGCAGAGATTATTTTCTCTGCACTACTGCACCAGGTGTTCTAC
>VMRN01000276.1:62678-78117 GCA_010277015.1 Poeciliopsis turrubarensis
AGATCCTGTGGGACTTCCAGATCCAGACAGACAGAATGGTAATGGCGAACCAACCAGACATTGTCGTAGTGGATAAACAACAGAGGAAAGCCGTTGTGGTAGATGTAGCAATACCAAGCGACTGCAACATCAGGAAAAAGGAGCACGAGAAACTGGAGAAATATCAGGGCCTCAGGGAGGAACTGGAGAGGGCCTGGAAGGTGAAGACCACAGTGGTGCCTGTGGTCATCAGGGCCCTCGGGGCAGTCACCCCCAAACTGGATCAATGGCTACAACAGATCCCAGGAACAACATCAGACATCTCAGTCCAGAAATGTGCAGTCCTTGGCACAGCCAAGATACTGCAGGACCCTCAAGCTCCCAGGCCTCTGGTAGAGGACCCGAGCTCAGAGGATAAGAACCACCCGCGGTGGGTGAGAAGGGAATTATTATATATATATATATATAAACAGATGATTCCATGCTGATCCCAAAAAAATGATTTTCAAATATTTGAGTATAGTTTATATATATGTATTAAATATTTGCTAACTAGAAAAAAAAATGCAGTTAAATTATTATATAAAGATGGAAAAGAAAACAAAAATTTCTTTCCAAAAGTACATTTCATAATTCCAGCTCAAATTTGTTCAATAAAGGAATTGGCAGTCATTGGAAACAACAACAACAAATAAATCAAATGAATCAAACTTACAAATTTAATTGATCAATGTAAAACTGCCTTTAAATATTAAAGATAATTTGTGTTCGATAATAACCAGTCATGTTGTACTGCTCAGACACTTTTATTAAAGTTTCTTTGTTCACAGGTCTGCTCACATAGGTTTCTCATTCTCTTCTTTTGTCATCCTATTCTTTTACATTTATGCATTGACAGAAACTCAAGATTGCCACCTAGTGGACATAAGTGTGATGCATTTAATCGTCACCTTTAATTTGGCTTATTTAGTTTGGTTTTGCATTCTGTCATTAATCAAATAAGTGAATTGAACTGACCTGAGCAACTGAGGGTCAAATTAGTCGCTAATGCTAACTGGCGGCAGTAGAGTGTTATTTCTATAACGCCAGAAATAACACTCTACTTTATGCTTAAATATGATATTCACTCACTGTCAAGTAGTGAATTGTTTGAGGAGGTTGATGCAAGTGTAGCAGTATTTAATGTAGCAAAAGACTAAGTAGCATCTGAGATTAGAAGACTAAGTTCATCTACTGGAGCTGTTGTCAGTAATCAATAAAACGATACAAAAGAATAATTGCTTTCAATACTATGTATTTTAAAGAGAAAAATAAGTAAACATTACAAGACAAAACATACAAAAACAAAAATACAATAAATATATACACAATACTGCAGTAGATCTTCTATATAATTGTGCACAAAGAGTCCTTCACTTTTCCCCGCTGGTCAGCACAATGTCTGACCAACACACATTTAAAAGTCCATGGTGCGTTTATCCAGATATTTAAGAGGAAAATGTCCAAGCGCAATTCGTGTCCGATGAAAAGATGAATAATGAATTGTGTGTCTATGTAGTGAAATGGTGGGGGAAATATTATGGACCATCAGCCTCCTACCAGACCAGTATGGAGTCAATTTCAGGTTCTCCTGGCTCCAGCCAGTTGTCAGAAGCTCGCCATCCTTTAACCCAAAAAGGGTCACCTGGCCTGTATTGAAATAAACAGGACCAGTAAATTACCAGCCTGCTAGTTAACTAGACTGTTTTTTTCAGTTATATCCAGAAATATCCAAAAATCTTTAAAACAAAAATAAAGATATCAGCATTCATCTCATTATCTTAAACACATGTATTGAATTGAAAAAGTTAGATTGTGTGTTTGATAATCAAACAATTAGCATTGGCTACCACCACCAACATGCCAAACAAAACATTGTGTTCACTTCTCACCAATTCCATTTATAGATCAGTGTATGACAACTTCATGGCTCCAAGCTCACTGGATACTCAGATCTACATATTTTTTATATTGTGAGGTTTTAAAAGTACATAATAAACAAAGAGATTAACTAATTGTTTGGAAGCACAAACCTACAGCTCCTTTGTCTCCAGCTCTCCCCCTCACACCTGATTGGGAAAACTGGAGAAGACCACTTCAGGTGCAGTGATTGGCTGAATACTCTGTGTGACTGACTATCACTCTAACCAATGGAGCAGCAAAGGTGGGATTAAGGGCAGTTTTTACCCTGGGTTACACAATGTTAACCGATCGGAAGCTGCAGCGGGAAGCTATACCAGCTGTCAACCAGATCACAACTTGGTGAGCACTACAGCGGGAGGGAAGTAACATTAACTACTGTTGCAACTTCGTGTCAGATCTTAGTTAACATAACTCACCACCGATCATCAAGTTTCTGGTATTAGTTAAGTCAAATTTGGAGGTTTCAGGTTGTTTTACGAACAACACACCAACAACCACAGTTAGCAGCAGCTTATGGGAAAACCCGGAAACACACATGAGGATCCTGGAACTTAACGGGAAGGTGGTTTGGTCATGGTGGGTTCCACAAGCAGCGCTGGAAGCTCCTTTCAACAATAAAGAAGCTATTACCACTGCCACCAGTACTGACTATGAAATCACAGACCCAACACAGAACCAAAGACCAGAGCCTAAACAGGTGGTACTGGACTGAAGACCGGATCCAACACAGAGTTACTTAGTACCACTTACTGGATCACACAGTCTGAGGTACATGTCATTCATTGTTTCATTTATGAAGCTGAAGGTGGCATGTTATTATTGATTTATTACACATTAACATTTTCAGCATATGTGGGCTTCGGGTGGCAAGTTACTGGATACTAGCCACAGTGTGACAGAAGGAAAGCCGGTGAAGTATCTTGCCCAAGGAGAGGGTGGAGCTGGGATCAAACTAGCAACCCACTGATTGCAGGGCAAAGTCCTGTCACCCCAAGAAGCATGAACCAACTGCAGACCCAAAGCTTCCCAGGAACAGATTTATATAGCGCACTTACAACAGGTGTTTTCATGCAGTGTGAAGGGGTTGGAAGATGAACAACTACTGCTGCCAAATGTTCTGTTTGCAAAAATAATGAATCTATTTGTGTCTGTGTTTCGGCTTGAGTCACAGAATCCTCATTCTGTACTGTAATAAAATCAGAAAGCCGGAGTTTTATGCTTCCACATGAAGTCATTCTTTTAAATATGACCGCTTATGCAATAATGCAAAAGAAAAGTTCACCATGTTTGAGAAAGACCTCTGAACTTCATGTATTAAACATTACATAGTTATAAAATGGGATGATTTAAGAAATTTCTACCTTGTGGGTAGGGAATCAGTTGCAGGTTTGCTGGAAGCCCTTTAAAGCAGAACTAACTCACAGTAATGCAGCAGCTCAGCTTGTTCAGCCAGGGAGTGGAGGCTGGACTGCTCAACATGTGCTGCATGCGCTCATGTTTCTGCTCCCAAGCTTATTGGAGAAAAGATGCCCAAACAAGGATGTGACTGTATGAGTCATAAATATCAGGAGAAGACAAAGGATTGCATCAGTACACAGCTGGAGGGAAATTGGCTTTTTTCCCATCTAACCGACCAACTTTATTAGGTACAAATGAGGGGAATAAAGGCTTGTGGGTCTAATCACTCTTCTGCACATAGATTGAAGTGTGAATCAGACAGTGTTTCGAGTTTTTTTTTCACTCGAGGGTGCCAGGAATCTACCCTGAAGGGATGGGAGGGTGGGGTCCCTGCCCTGACTAATGGCTGTTTTGGTTTTGGTTTTCCAATCAGTTTTTTGGGTTGTTTGTCTTAGGCAGTAAGGTCATGCATTCCCCAAAGAAATTAGAATAGAAGATACCCCAACTACTCTTAAATCATGGCAGCATTTTGGGTTTCCAATAGCAACTATTAAAGGGAACAAAGTGACAAACAAGACACAAATATATGGAAGCACTGCAAGTTGCTCAGACACTGAGGGAGGCAGAAAGCATAGCTAATGGAGAGATAGCTGGGAGTGTGTTGAGGTAAAAAAAAAAACCCAAAACAATAACAGATGCTAATATTAGCAGCTGGAAAAAAGTAAAACTTGTACTACAGACCATACATAGGAAAAGCAGTGTCCAAAGATCTGAAGACATAATAAGAAATCAGAAAAAGACAAACATCAGTTTGATGGATGGATGGTTGGTTTAAAACCTCAGCAGATGATTCCATGCTGATCCCAAAAAATGATTTTCAAATATTTGAGTATAGTTTAAATTGATAAAAATCCAACAATACTTTGATAAATCATAACATGCTAAATGAGTTCTGGACTCATTGGCAAGACTGGAACAGTATCAAAACATGCATAGTATACAACAAAAAACAATATTTTGGGGCCCCCACGGGGCTGCACAGTGGCGCAGTGGGTAGCTCTGTTGCCTTGCAGCAAGAAGGTCCTGGGTTCGATTCCCGGCCCGCGGTCTTTCTGCACGGAGTTTGCATGTTCTCCCTGTGCATGGTGGGTTCTCTCCGGGTTCGCCGGCTTCCTCCCAAAGTCCAAAAACATGACTGTCAGGTTGATTGGGCTTTCCAAATTCTCCTTAGGTGTGAGTGTGCGTGTGTGAGTGTGTGTGTGTGTGTGTGTGTGTGTGTGTGCGTGTGTGTGTGTGTGTGTGTGTGTGTGTGTGTGGTTGTTTGTCCTGTTTGTCTCTCTGTGTTGCCCTGCGACAGACGGGCGACCTGTCCAGGGTGACCCCGCCTCTCGCCCGGAACAGAGCTGGAGAGGCACCAGCACCTCCCGACCCCGTTAGGGAGAAGCGTGGTTAGAAAATGGATGGATGGGGCCCCCACTCATGTCTTGGGGCCTTATGCTACTGACCCTGTAAGTGCTGTCTGAAGTCTGGACTTGTCTGCGAGGCAAAATGAGGACAAGTTCAAGGATGTGAAGAAATTTATAGGACATTGTATCATTAACTAAGTATTTTCAAAAGCTTACATTGTGTGTCTGATTCTACACCACAAAACAGCAAGCTCTCATCAGAACCACAGAGTTCTTGATGTGAGCAAAACCTTTGTGGGAGTTCCACTGGATGAGGCGTTGAGGAAGAGGAAAAGAAGCAAATAACAGAGTGTGTGTGAGAGGAGCCATGAAAAGATTAATGACAGAAATACTGTTATACTGCAGCGAGTGGCCGAGCGAGGAACACCAGGCAGGACCATGTGTCATGAACTGGATAAAGTGTGAAATCTGGACCTCTTGAAGATCAAGAATCATTCCAGCTGTGCATGGAAATCCCCATGGCTGAAGAGTCTGCTAGCCAAGAAACATCTAGGATCTTCTCTGCTCTCTGTTCAGTCTTTTCTCACACTTTGAAACTCCTCATTGGTCTCTGTGGGTGTCACAGAAAAGGAAAATTGACAGTTTTATCTGTCTTTTTGGCACTGTTCATGTGGACTTGCTTGCCACTTCACAGCAAGGAATTCCTGTGACGTCGCTAGCAAACATGACATCAGTCAATTCGTGTACTTTTGTATAACAGCTTGGGAAAAAGCGTGAACTACTTCTCCATGAAAGAATGTCCTTCTTTTGCCAAGTAGCTGGAGCATGTAGTTCTGCATTGAGTCATGCTTTTAGTGGCTGAATTACAAACATTATGGGTGGTGTTCACAATATATTTCACTGCTCCTCAAGTAATTCTGACCTTTTCAACAACAGTACCTGGTTTTCAGCTCTTGGATTTGGGCTCCAATTACAGTGTTCAGCATTTGCTCCTTGGCTGGGAGCCACACACATTCTAGCTACAAACACGTTGTTTAGGTTTTAGGTTCACAATGCTTAGCTTCCAATGTGATGCCTTTGGATTGGCGGCCGCATAAGTATTCAAAACATTACAATACTGTGAAAAAGTTCAATATTTCAAGTCATTCATTTCAGAAAGTGAAACTCTTAAAGAAGCATAACAGACTGAAATATTTCATAACTTTTTTTCTTGTTAACTTGATGATTATGGCTTACAGAGAATGAAAACCCAAGATTCTGTGTCACAGAAAGTTGTCATGGTTACTAAGTGGTGAAGACCCAAGAAATGGCCTCTTTGCACTTGCACAGTCATCAATAAACATGATGAATATTTAATTGAAAATGATCAACAAAAACATACAAAAACCAACAGGAGCGACAGAGCCAGAGCAAAACCTCATCAACCAGATGTGAGGAAACAGTGGGCTGAAACAGGAAAGGATATTAACAGGAGCAACCAGCAAGGAGAGAAACCAGAAGATGTGTAAATGTATTAAGAACAGAGGTGTTTAAAGTTCCTCCTGGAGAGCCGGCATCCTGCATGGTTTATTCTCTCCCTGGTGTTAGTAACCACCTTTTCAGCATGTCAATGCTCTCCTGAGGCCTTCTAATGAGCCATCATTTGATCCAGCTGCGTTAAACCAGGGAGAGAACTAAAACAAGCAGGGTTGGGGTTAGGGTTGGGGTTAGGGTTAGGGTTGGGGTTAGGGTTGGGGTACAGGTTTCAGGAGTGAAGGGAGAGAGCAGAAGGCAGGCTGAGAGAGAGAGAGGGAGAGAGAGAATGGCACAGGGGGCGAGTGAGCTAGAGTGAACATGGGAACTAGGAAAATTAATCAGAGTACCAAAGAATAACCAGACAAAAGGAATAAATAAACATAATTAAAATGAACTGAAGTACAACAGAAACAATGTTGATCTAATAAAAGATGACAAACAAAGAGTAGAATTAAATAGTCAAGCCCCAAAAACAGGACCTGACAAAAATGAGTCTATTGTAAAAAGTAAAATGTTAAAAAATCATGTTGTTACACTGTAATCAGCTAACTTACTCAAAATAACTTTTCTATTTTCTGTTTTCTGAACCTCTTAGTCTGGGTCATTACAACACTACTGACTGAACAGATGAACAGTCACTAGCTGAGTGTCCATTGCTCATCTTGTTGACCACTTCCCATCAACAACATGATGGAAAGTGGTTGGAGGATCAAGGCACATGTTTTTTATCGCATGTACAAACCTATTCACAAGCAATTTTAATTACATTTCATATTTAATGTAGCAATTGTGAAATTGTGTTCTTTTGGCATTGGCAAAGGTTTGTAATGGAAACACAGCTAATGACACCTTTCATGAGGAGAACAAGCCACAAAAGATCCTTGCCAAAGAGGATAGTTGTTCACAGTACTTTCAATGTATTCATTTAAAGTTGAGTGGAAGGAGAAAGTGTAGTAGAAAAAGGCAAAGCAGCAACATGGATGACTGCAGCCTTAAAGGGTATAATTGAAAATGTTCCCTTTGTCATAAATGTGCAGTTGAATTGTTTGTTTGTATCGAAGCGCTCCCTTGTGGTTTTACCGACTGAAGTCTAGGAACAAAGCAGTATGATGACTGTTACGCTGTGGCAACTGCAGGTGGTATCCATGGTGGAAAAGAAGTTAATGGCCAGATCAAATCACTGCCATAATCCATAGAACTGAATTCTTTATACTCAAAGGATGATCATTGCAATTGATTGTGTTCATAAGTTCTTTGTAGAAAATTGTTGTTGCAACTTAGTTCAGTTCTGTCAGCTATATCCATGACGTGTTCCCATGTGAAGTGTTACCTCCTTTGCTGGTAACTGCAGTGTTTTGTGACAAGGAAGTTTAATTTTATAAATACTTTGCAGTTTGCTGTCCAAGTGCTCTGAATTTTCTTTTGCTTCCTCTACTGTCTGGCTTTTCTGGCAATAGCTTTTCTGGTGAGATGACCATTCGGGAAGACATTTGAGCCTTTCAGCTTCCATCCTTGTTTTAGTGGCGAATTCTAATATTTACGGTTCACAAACCTCAGAATGATTTAAAATGAAGCTTAATGAAAATCTCAAACTAAACGTCCTGACAATTTTTACATCAGATAATTGCTCTTTTGAGCATTTTATAACTGATTTAACCCAATCACTGTTACTCACGGGATTAGTTTGGACATTTAAAACAACGCTTAGTGAAAATTTCAAAATAAAACCCTTTACATTTTTACATCAGATAATTGCTATTTCCGCAATTATATAACTGATTTAACCCAATTACTGTTACACATGAAATGATGATTACTGAAAATTTCAAAATAAAAGTCTTGACATGTTTTACGTAAGGTAATTGCTGGTTTGGAGTTTCTGTGTCTTGTTTAAACAAACTACTGTTACACATTGGATATGTGTGGCAATTTAATATTAACCTTATCTAAAATTTCAAAATAAAAGCCTCAATATTCCTCTCAGGTTAGTGCACCGCCAACGGCAGTGCAATAATATTAGCCTGTATTCTCTTTTACCTTGGGGTTAGGGCTCTTTTCTAACATATTAGCCATGTTTAGTTTACTGAATGGAGTAAGTCAATTACAGACAACATACTAGTGATGCCCAACATGTCACTGACAGTATTCACACTAATGTTAGCATTTTGGCTAATTTTAGCTTATACACTCATTTTAACATACTGAATCAAGTTCATGTTAGTCAACATGCTTGTGATTCTCCACATGCTACTGATTATATTGCAGCTTTCTTTAGCATTGATGCTAATTTTTAGCATCAGAAGGCTGGGTCCAAACTGATGGGCACCCTTTGGCAGGCCCCGGTTAAAATTCTTCAGGAATTTTCTAGCTTAGTGTTAATAATGTCTTCATATTTGTGTATTTCACCACATATTTACAAGCACCTGGACTTACGCACACGGTTTACAAATCATGTTTCAAGTTACAAAGATGTGTACATGGATTACAAATCCAGTATTACACACTCAAGTATTTTGACACTATTTTCACTCCATAAGGAATCATTAAATGTGCGTAAATGCTGGTTCAAGTGTAACAAGTTAACTCTTGTGACCAGCAAAACTAATTTTATTCTGTTCAGACCTTTTAAGTCATTAACTGATCATAAAAATATTAAAATTTAAAGTGAGAAAATGATGAGTTTAAGTTCTTGAAAGTTCCTTGGGGTCCTCATAGACGAGTCCTTAAATTTTAAACTTCAGATAGAAAACCTCTTTAAATTAGTTTTATCTGCCTTTACCCACACTCTTAAATATGTATAAAACTCTCATTAAGCCACACATTAATTACTGTAATATTATATGGTGCCACACTTATTTTATTTCAAGAAACTTGAAAGGGTTCAAAAGAAGATAAAAAGAGCTGTGTCTTACTCTGAGGATAATGCCCCCACCTCCCATCTACTCCTTGATTTTGGTCTCCTTCAGCCAACAGAGATAAAAAGATATCAAAATGCCTGCATGATGTTCCAAGTTGTAAATAAAACTAATCATAGATTGACTGAGCTCATTTACAAAGCCAAAAATAAACATCTGATCTATGGCAAAAGTAGATAAAAGTTTGTCTTTTGCATCCAAGCAAAAGACAAACTTTTGCATGGAGGCCCCACAGTTTGGAACGAGCTCAGTGAGAGATGAAGAGGTTTGAAACTCATCCCCATTTTTCAAAAAAACTGATTAAATTGTTTTTAGACTTGAGATCACTTGTAGGACCTGTAACAGATTGTCAGTGGTAACATAATTTCTGCTGTATTTGGATAGTATGATGAATGCATGATGTGCTTTTGCTGGGTTTTTATTAGTAGCATAATAGAAATTTATGAAATTACATGTTCCCAGGCTCTCCATAAGCTCTTCATAGTTTCTGTGGAGACCTGATTCACTCACCAGATCCACACGGTTACGATCTGTGTGGTAAGACGATGTGTTTGTCAGTTGATTATAGAATTTGTTAAATTGAGTGAATTAAACTGATTTGCTGGTGTGTTTTGGATCGTTATCCTGTTGCAGGAAACAGGATGTATTCGACAGCAGCATTCACGCTTCCACTAATGGTGGAGACGTGACCTTTGACCTAGGCAAGGGAGGCCTGCTGTATTTTGGCTGCTGTTGTGGGTCTTTACTGACCTGCAGTTTAGCTGGCCAATGGCTCCTGGGAACCTCCACCACTCTTCTATGTTTTAACCATGTGTGACTCTCATTGAGGTTCACTGGAGTCCAAAGAATTCAAAACTGTTTGGAAACCCTTTCCTGACTGATAAAGCTCAGTTACTTTCGTTCTCATTTCTTCCTGAATTTCTCTACATCTCATCATGATGTCTCGCTTTTGATCATCTTTTGCTACCCTTCACTTTGTCATGAAGGTCCTGTTTAAGTGATCTCTTGATTGAGAATAGGTGTAGCTACTGAATGAAGCTATACCTTTAAAGTGAAGGTGTAGCTCTGGAGAGGTTTGCAGACACGCAGTGCTGCAAACCTCTCCAGAGAGCCTAAGTTAGAAAGAATCTTATGTTTTCCTTTAACTTTTCAACTAAAAAGTTAAAGGAAAACATCCTTTACATCCTTTATTAATTTACAGTAACATTGTTAAACATGTTTTAACTAAATGCTCAGCCAGAGTCTGAGTTGTCTGAAGTCATTACTTGGCACAAAGGCAAAATAAGCATCTGGGGGATCCCAAATTGAGTGGATGGAAAAGATGTGGTATGCAGTTTGGCTCTCAGACCATGGGGAAGCCCCACAGCTGTTCAGCCTGTTCCCAAGTACTGTAATCCTTCAGACAGAACCAGAACCCTTCAGCAGGTGACACACAAATATTCTGAATCAAGTACACCGAAGCCACCAGGGATTGGTCATCAAACAAGGTAGTTGACCTGATTCTTTAGCAAAAAGAATAAATGATTGGGTGTAAATGACTGGCCTTTGTTGACATGGATGCTAAGTAACATGCTTTTCAGTTTGAAACTTGTGATTGTTCCATATAATTAGCTCCATTGTTCCTTTAACATGAACTGTAAGATCTAAGCAAGTCATCATGGAAAATAAAAGGCAATATTAAGGACTATGTGGAAGAAAACAAACACTGTATCATGGTTAAGCCCCAAGAATACTGAATTTGACATTTATGTGCTCAATAGCCTTGCGGTAACTTTTGTTACATATTTTCCACAAAAGTATTTGCTTTTAAATGGAATGAAGAACATTTGGCTGCAATAAACTAATCAAACATAGGTTGAAAGATACTAGAGACAAAAAGCTCAATTTTTTTCAGCTTGACTCAGATTCAGGTTGGCCTGGTGCCTGACTAGACTTCTGACTGGTAGAACAAACGTTATTGTTCTAAAGAACAAAGTCGGCTTATAACAAGCAGCATATTTGAACACAAACATGACATAAATCCTAAATCTTCCAGCACGACAGCATAGCACCACAAAGAAAAACATGACAGGACTGGGTCTTACTTTACTGCCAAAGTAAGACCCAAATTTATGGCAACAGTCAAAAAAAAGTTGCATCTTCAACGATAAGTGCAACATGAATGTAAAAGTGACAACAGGTCAGTCATGCAACAGAATCTTATAAAAAAAAAAACCAAAAAACCAAATAAAACTCCAAACTGCATCAGCACATCTTACACACTAGCTAGAGTTGTGAAAACGAATCTACTCTTACAGAGTTCTTCTGTTTTTATTTCTTTTGTTACAATTATATATTTTGTGTCAACACATATGAGGCAAATATAACCAAAGTAAATAAATTATAATTTTTTGTAAAAGGAAAAACTGTCCAAAGCAACATGGTCCTGTGGAGGAAAAGCAAAAAGTGGCAGTTGTTACCATCACAACCAACCATTAAGTTTAGAGGGTAATGATTTTCTATCACATTCATCCAGATATCATGCTAACTTTTAAAATGCTGCAAAAAAGTACAAAAAAAATTAAGTATGTTTCCATCTATTGGTTTGGAGTGACTCAACTGCAAAGCATGATGTTGATGCTGCACATGGCTAAAATGAACAAGATGTAGAGATTGCTAACTAGAATGAACCACACATCTCAGAGAAATGGAGAATCCTCCCCTCTCAGCAGGAGCTTTGAATTTTGACATGTCAGATATATTCCGTGCCTCTGGTAAGGCACATACCCTTCAGAACTCATCAATCAAATGTGTTTGTCTTTTACACATTAACTCTTTCTTTGGAAAAGCCAAAAACCATGTGAAGCAAACATGAAACAGAAACTTTTTTCTGAAATTGAGAAAATTATTAAAAATTTTGCTTTTTCCATCAACCTTTTCTAATGCAAAACTTCAAACTGCATAAAAAAATCTTCATGGGAACATAGCTTTAGTCAGGTTTGGTTAGCTTAAACTCTTAAATTAAATAATCATTTGAAAATTGCCTATTCTATTTCATCAAGTTACTTCTGTGTGGTATTAAAATGTTTGATCTGAAACTTTTAAGTCAGAAAAAAAGTAAAAACAGAAGAAATCTGTAAACACTTTCTCACCGTAGTGTTTAGTCGAGTCCAATCCATACTGCCTGGCGTTAAAATGTCCTAAAACAAAAGTGTTAATACCTGAGTAAAGGCAGTCTGCGGTTTCTTCATGAATCATTTAAGCTAATGTTCTGCTTTGCGTTTTAGCTTTATATTCCTTGATTTATTTTTCCACCTTCTTTTACCAAGATGGTTTGTAAACAAGTTATTATATCTCTCCTCCTCATCCTGCTTCTCATCCTTGTACCAAGGTCCCCACACTCCTCCGTTGTACTGCGGGTTGGAGCGCAGGTCCTTTGCAGGGTAGCGCACTGGCACAGCGGTCTTGTTGAACTGCACCAGCCGCATCAGCATCTTCTTTACTATGTGTGGGTATTGTTGAGACAAGTCTACTCGCTCATAAGGATCAGCTGTGATGTTGAACAGCCAGATGGATTTACCCCTGTCCCAACGCACACGTTCATTATGGTGACGAGTGGTTAGTCGTTGGTTGGAGAACGTCTGTGGTGGGACCCAGTCACTGTAGCCTGGCACACCTGTCAGTAGCTTCCAGTGGCCAACTCGGAGCGCAGCTTGGACAGCGGTGTTCCACAATCCATATCCTGCCTTCCAAGAGCCATTCTTGGCTTTAATGTAAATTGGGTCGATGTTATGTAAAATGTCTAGGCGTGGTGATGGACGACCTTCACTAATAGCCTCCCAGACATCGTATCCATCTAGGTTTTGATCTTCATCTAAGGTGCCTCCGCCCAGAGTCACCAGAGTCGGAAACCAGTCAGTTATGTGGACCAAAGTTTGACATTTTGACCCTTTTTTGACTAACAGGGGACTGTGAACAAAACCTACTCCCCTGATGCCCCCCTCCCAGTAGGTGGCTTTACTCCCCCTCAAGGGCCAGTTACTTCCACCAGCTAATGGCTGGCCCCCATTGTCTGTGGAGTACACTATAACTGTGTTGTCATAGTAACCAAAGTGTTTCAGGGCTAAGGTTAGGTTGTGAATGGCTTCATCAAGACAGGAAACCATGGCAGCATATTTCCGGCGATGTGGGTTTGGAATTCCCTTGTAGCGGTCGAGATAGCGAGCAGGAACTTGCAGAGGGGAATGAACCGCCTGGTAGGCCAAGTAAAGAAATAAGGGTTGCTTGTGAGGATCGTGATTGGCCAAGATGCCGACAGCCTTTCGAGTGAACATCACGGTAGAGTACAAACCGCGGTCCTGTTCCCAAGCGGCCTCCTCCCCTTCGTACAGATCATAGCCGCACATGCCGGGGCCTTCGCATTTGTAATGACTGTAGTAATCGCCGCTTCCAAGCAGGGATCCGAAGAAAGTGTCGAAACCTCGTTGGGTGGGAAGGCAGCCACGTTTGTAAAAGCCCAGGTGCCACTTCCCCACCATGTGGGTGGAGTAGCCTGCTTCTTTGAGCTTCTGGGGGAGAGTGATATTCTCCAAAGGCAGGCAGTTGGGCTGGGTGGCTCGAATGATAGAATGTTGTAGGCCTGTGTGGATCTGATACCTTTGAAAAAAGAAAAAGGATAAAAGCCATTAGAAGTTGAAGACATAAATACGGTGAAGTATTCCCTAACACAGCAGGAAGAAAAGGACCCGTCTGTTGACCTCAATATTCTGCCAGTTTTACAGAACCTTGTAAAACTATCCTGATACCTAGAACGTTTCACTGTCAAAAAAAATTCATATAATTGAACGAAGACTGTTTAAATGTTGTTGCATTTCAAAACATGGCATGTACAAAAGTTACCTTACTATGTAAGGTTTGATTAATATAATATACAAAAGTAAGATTGTCTGTTTTCTTAACAGAACAAATACATAAAATTAAGGAGGTACAAGACTTCTCATATAGGGAAGAAAAGGATTTATTAGATAAAACATTCCTGCTTCCCAAAATAAAAAAAAATATATGTATCTGCAGATGATTATGAACTTGGAACCAGCTCTTTTTTTGGGAGCAGCACCACAAGAGCCGACTCTCTGAAACGAGCCGAAATTCCCTTCACTAGTGCATAGTGTGTCCCAGTTCTCAGGATCTGTCTTTTTTCCCGCCCCTTTTTGGGCCCTAGATCAGCAAGTTGGCTAAGTACATATTTAGGTGGACTTTGGCAGGGCATATTATCATTGCTGCATGTGATTTCAAAAATGAAGGCAGAAATATGGCAATGTTTTTTTTAAATTGAAAATAAAAAAAGTATGACAAGGCACACATCAGTAACAAAGTTACTGATGTGATCTTTTACAGTGAGAAAAGGAAAAGAAAATTTTAGAGGAATTTCAATTGGGCTTTTGTATTGTTGCAAAGTTTAAGTACTTCCTTAAATAAAATTGTTTCACTGGAATTTTTTTTTTTTTTTAATGGGGTGATTTTTAATAAGCGGTATTTGTGAATAAAAAACATTAGACCAAATTTTATTACATCAAAACTTAAAAATGGAGTGCATTTCTTGTACAAGATACAGTTTTAAAAATCTTAGAAATATATTTCCAAAACTAAATATCAATTCTGCAACTGAAAAAGGTGTTATCTGAATATCAGTCACAAATGCACAGGAATTGGTTCTGAAAGTCATTACAGGGAAACTTGATTAAATTTTGAAATGAATTAAATGTTTTGTTGGAAAAGAAAGATATTTGGTTCTTATTCTCAGGTTAGAGGGGAAGAAAATTGACTGTGTTCCTTATAAATTTCTTGTGACATTTTTTGGTAGTAAAGTCACGTCCACTCATGATCAGAGATGGTCCTTCTGGAGCACAGGTGTCAAACTCCAGACCTGGAGGGCGACTGCCTAGAAACATCTCGGTGAGCCTCTGCTGCACCACCTGAATAGAATAATTAGGTCATTAGACTCTGGAGATCTGATCCACACAAGGAGGTAATTAAGCCATTTTATTGCCATTGTTTTGTTCCTGTGAACACCCCTCTGTAAATGCACAAAACAAATGAAACATTAAGAGACCTTAGTGTAAAAGTTTGATTTATGTTTGAAAGTCAGTTAAAATTTGAAAGTTATTTGTAAATACACCCCCACACTAACCAACTATGACCATACACCTACATGCACACACACACACACACACGCACACACACAAACACACACCCCCACACACGCAAACACACACACACACACAC
>VMRN01000276.1:83117-124892 GCA_010277015.1 Poeciliopsis turrubarensis
ATTCAGATCTAGGATGTGTTATTTGAGTGTTCCCTTTATTTTTTGGAGCAGTGTATATTAATCATATCCTATCATTTCAGGAACACCGTTGTGTTCCTGCGCAGTTTGACACATTGTGGCTTCGCTGCATTTGATAGTCTGTCATACATCGTATTAATGCACAAAAAAAAAAAAAAAGAAAGAGTTGCGGTTATCTGTATTTAATTTAATTTAATTTAATTACAATAAAAGTGTGTTCCCCCTGCCTCATACTGTTTTATTCTTACAAACACCTTTGTATTTAAAACATTTAACAGGTAGGATATTCTAATTAAAGGATTAGTGCATACATCTATAGCTTTTCACTTCCTTGATTCAAATAAAGGAAGTGATCTTGTGGTTTTGTCATGTATATAAATTGTTCTGATGCTAAGCTAACCATAACTCCTAAGCTTCCACTTCGGTCCCATCCTCAAATAATCTTATCCAATATATTTAATATTAACAACCCGCTACAGTTTTCTGTTTGGAAACACAATGGTAGTAGTTTTGGACGTGTAGCACTGACAGATAGACTTGCTATCTATCCGCGCTCTGGCAGAAAAATCTGATGAGGTAGCATTGATGGTTAGAAAACTGGTTCAGAGTGAACGGCGGGGAAGAGCGCTGCAGATGTATTCATACAAGGGAGGGGAAAGACTGAACACTGCGTTCGTATAACTATACGAACAAAAATTTATTTCATATCATGCCGGTGTCAACAAATGGGTGGCAGAGCTCTTGGTGGCAGCTGGTCGTGTGTTTCTATGTGTGACTGGTGTCAAATCCCGTCGCTAAAATAAACACAAAAGCTATAAATGTCTGGACAAGGTGAGAGTTCATCTATTAAACTGACTGAAAATGAATACAAACAAACAGCTGGAGTTTAGACATTTTTTTTATAACCGCATCTGTGAGCCTGCCTATTTATTATTAAATCGAATATAATTTCAGATTTTTGTATAATATTTCTTCAGGTTAACATCCGCTCGATTTTGCAGGCTCTGGCTCAGAACCCTAATTGTGGATCACACAGAAACTTTCCTTTGACTGTGAAAAACAAAGAGGAGGTCTGGCATAACCTCTGGTTCAGATCAGTGCCAGTTCTCTGTTCTTGCTTTAATCCCTTTGCAATTGATCAAAAGCATTTAGCAGGAGAGTTCATTGATACAAACAGGAACTCTTGAGGCAGCTTTTAGAAGCAAACGTTAAATTCTGTCTGACTTCCAAAACAACAGAAGACAGAGAACTGCTTGCCTCAGCACCCTTGGACCTTGTTCTAAATCTCCTTTGCCTTCTCTTGACGTTTGTGGTGTGTGAAAAAGGTTTAGTTGTCAGAAAACAAGTTAAATTTTGAAGAAAATTGAACAGGCTCCTATTCCCCCCAGGCAAGACAAAAGCTTGCAAATATTTACAGGAACTATGCATTGTGTAAATGTTCTAAGCACATCAATAATGAGAATCATTTGCAACCCATTCCTAGAATTTGGGCCTGACTGGGAGACTAAACACTGTTTCTGGCTTGTATAGCCAGATGGATTCTATTAAAAATCAGTTTGTGCTGTGTAAAGTGACACATATCAGCTTCTTGGAATATTTTACAGATTTATTTCAGTGTCTCAAATGGAGAAATGAACATCATTCACAATGGTACCAGGATTGAGCAGAGCACCAAGTTAAATTTGGAAGAGAATTAAAGATGCATCACAACTTCAAGCATTTGTTTTACACAAAGACACATACATCACTGCCATGATGTATGTGTCTGAGTGGACAGGCTGGGAATGAACAAATCAACTTACAAAAGTCCATAAACTGAGAAAATCCAAGAACCAAGTAAAACATGAGGGGATTGAGAGAGTCCAGGGTGATGTGATGAGACAGACTGGTGATTAGCAACAGGGAATGAGAAGCTTAAATACTGTGAGGTTAAGAGAGAATAAACAGACCTGGCCTGATGAGCTAACTGACTGCAGGTTTGAGTAATTGAAGCAGGAGTCAGACTGAGGAGCGAGAAAGAGAAACACAGGGAAGCTGGAAAGATTACACAAGAGAGCAATGAAATAATTCTAACACTAAGAATAAGTAAGAAGAAACATGATGAACAAAGACATAAGGAGAAAATAAAGAACAGGAGCAAGACTAATAAGAACTCAGGAACACAAACTAGAATTACCAAAAGGACTAGACAGCGAGATTAACTTTACTAGAATCACAAAGTAAACTCTGACAGTCAATAACAACTAGACCTACAGTGACAACATAAAACATAACTAGAAACACTATGAGAGACTGGAAGAAGAATCCATGGCAGGATGTAGGATGTAGCTGTAGCCCAGTGCTGAGCATTGATACATCATTTCTTCATCTTGTAGTCAACGAGGCAGAGAAACAGCTGGCGGCTCATTTCTGTGCCTTATCGCATGTCAGAGTCAGCACTTCCGCTCTCCAGGCAGCTGGAATCACACTCATCTCGCCAGTTTATTTACACAAGCACTGTTCCACTTTTCCAATAAATCACATCATTATCTTCAAATCATTCATGTTAGTTCTACATGTTCACTTGTTAAGTTCACCTTCTACTCCTCCAACCTGTTGGTTTATAAAAGCTCCTAAACAAACCTACAGGCTGGCCCTCTGCTCCACATCCTCTTTACATGTGGTTCAGATAAGCAACTCTGCATTTCATCAGTCAGCCCCAGAGCAGATTGTCTCCTCTTTTTGGCAAAGCTGTTTGTTATTTCCTTGCTATCTCTGAGGTCCGACTCTTGCTTTGACGCACTTATTGTTCTGCACTCCATTCAGCAGCTCCTTCAGTGAAATGAATATTACCTTCTGTTAAAGGTGAACGATTACGCTTCCACGAACAGCTTGGGGTGTTCTACGGGCCCTACAAAACATGCCCATCACATTTTGCGTGTGATCAATTGTGCCTATTTTGAGCTTCTTTCAGAATGAGCTGTTTTAGGACCTTGTGTCACTTTAAATCCAAATGAGCTGGTGCTGGCCACGTCAGCAGCAGCTCATTTAGCTCAAACAACTCAACATTTAGACTTCCACGTGAAAATTACTGCAAACAGATGCACAACTATACCACCTTACATCTTTGGAAAGCAAAAGTGGAGCCTCATGGTCAACCAACAAAAATACAGCAAGTGGTTTCTGGATGCCAAGTGAACAACAAAACATTTTGCTCTTTCAGCAGCCCTTCTACCTTCCATACGCAGGTAAAACCAGATGAGTAAATGTACTGAAGCTTAGTGTGGGTCAATAGGGGATGGGCTGGGGTCAGTTGGGGTTGCGAGGTAACAAGTGACAGTTGGAAAAAAAATAAATAAATAAACATTTTATTTCATTTTATTCTATGTTGCATGACTTTGTATTTTGTGTTTATGATGTAAAGCACTTTGAAATGCCTTGTAGCTGAAATGTGCTATACAAATCAAATTTGATTGATTGATTGATTGATTGATTGATTGATTGATTGATTGATTGATTGATTGATTGATGGGAGATGTTTGAAACAATTAATTTTCTAGACACCAAAAAACAAACTTATTGTCAAATAAATGGCTGGTTGGGTTTTTCAAGCACTTGTTTTTAGAAGCGGTAAACACCAAATGTGCTAAATGTGAATTTTGCATAATACATGCAATGACTGTACTGTACAGAAAACATGCCTGCTAGATAATACATTACTTAGCAAGGTCGTCATTTTAAAATCTAGACTCATTGTGAGCAGACATAAGCAAGTTTAAGAAAATAAACTCTTCAACTCTCCTCTCTGTTCATTAAATCAGAGTTTTGTGCTTTAGGAATTTCATTGCTCTCCTTCCAAACATGTGGAATCCAGTGTGGCTTGTCCATGTTGCATTTTCATTTATGTACAATAAAACTTTGAACCTTTTGTTTCTGAACTTCAGGGGTAAAGAACAAACAATGCATGGATGCCTCAGTCCTTGATGTGGCTGTCACAGGTGGATGTCTTCCCCCTCTCTCCAGACCCAATACCCAGGAGGCAATAAAACCTTCATAAAAAAAGGAAAAATAAGTGGGATAGAGAGGGAAAAATGACTCATTCAGGAAAATTGGTTTGTCTAAGTCAAAGATTGTCTGGGCCCCCATATGGATTACAATAAAATCCCCCCAAAAGAAAAAAAACACATCAACTGGGCGCACACATCGTTCAACCAGACACAAACATAAACACATATTTTCTTTTCAAACTCCACTGAAGTTCATTTTACACTTCAGGTTGCAACAAAACACACTACAAACCATCTTTACAGAGAAAAACTTTTGTGTAACTGTTTTTTTTTCATTCATCCATATCACTACTGACATCAACTGTTTAATGACTGATTTTTGTGTTACACCCAGAATTGACCCTTAGTGGTCTGGAGCGGTTGTCACAGATGTACACATAAACACAATACAGTGGTTGACCTTATTAAATTTTAGACCCAAATATCAAAGTACAAAAAAAAAAAAGAAATTACAACTAATAAAAACTAAACAATAATTAACAAATAATAATTACTAAAAACTAGTAAGTCATTAAAAGCAACTGAATTAGACAATAAAAGTCACAACAAAATAAGAGTAAACTATAATGAAAAATCAAAAACTATTACAAATCTGGTTGGAATGGGACGAAATGTAAAGAAATTCAAGGGGCTTCAAGCAGCTGGCATGAAATCTGTTCCCAGACTCATGTTACATGGAGCAACAGCAGCTGCTCTACATCACTGCCTCAGTGTTTGTATCTGAATGCTTATCAGTTTATGTCTTGATGGGATTTAAAGTTCTACTGAGCCATATGGCTGAAAAACTTATCACGATATAAGGAATTCATGTCAGCCAATATTAGGAATCAGATTATTTTTTTTGTAAATATCCAGTATAGTGTCAAACTGGTGACCTTTTTTCTCTTTCTGTCCAAAATTTCCTCTTGAGCTGTTGTACTCATTTTCTCCTTTCACTCCACCCTGATCTGATTTTTTTATTTCTTTTTTCATTGTTGAGCAGTTATGGTAAAACATGAAACTGGAGAGGGTACGGTCCATGGACGGTTGAGATTTCATAGCCCAGCGTACCAACTGCCTACATTTCTCACCACAAATTCCTTCATTTCCCACAATTCCAATGGAAACTATAGCTGTGCTTCCATTAATTACAAATGGAAGTACAGTGTTTTTTTTGTTAAAAGCTTTTGCGCTAGGATAAGGTGGTTCTTTGGCTGTGTCAAAATAGGTGTAATTTGCAAAACCGCAATGGAAAAATTTTTTTGCATCACACAAATCAACAGCCAGATATTATTACTTGGCACTTCAATGTCGTAATAAGACGTCGACGTCTGCTCTGATGGCTGATGAGAATTAGCTCCATGGCTGAATTATGAATATGTTTCATATATGTTTACATCCATTGCTGCCAAGATTTTTAATGACTTATCACATGAACAATCTCATTCACGAGTGATTTTAACTCATTATTAATAAAACCAACAAAATTGCAAAATTCTTTTTTTTTTTTACATTAATAAAATATAGACAAAGATTGGAACATATTTGTAATGGAAACGCAGCTATTAAGAGGTCCCCTGACCTTTGTCGCCTTTCAGGGGTCAAAGGTCCCCTGAAAACAGACAAGTATATATATTCATCACTACAACATTATTATCCACACTCATTGTGCAATTGGTTGCAAATGCAGAAAGTTGTCATATTTCCCAACCTTGACAGCCTAGAAATATTCAGACCAATATGCAGAATTTCCCCCAGAAAACTTGCTAAGTTCGGTGGTCGGGGTGCCGAGGCGGTCCAATGGAAGTCCACTGTGGTTTTGTATTAAAAGATGTTAAGTAGACAGGAAATTTGAAAATATTACTGGGTAATTATATGTTATGGGAAAACATCACAAGTAAACACTATTTAAACCCACAACTAGTCTTAAAAAACAACAAATCAAAAAATACAATTGAAATGAATATCAACTATTTGCACTTTAGTTTCGTTCAAATTAAGTCAGCGGCTCCATGAGGGCCCCCAGGCCTTCAGGGGCCCCCATTAAGGCAAATATTTCAACACAGACCACAGATACATAAATGTAACATTTGTTTATGGAGATTATCAATGCTGCTAAAAAACGGTTTCAACATACATAAATAGGCTTCACAGTTTGTAGCTCTGTTGCCTTGTAGCAAGAAGGTCCTGGGTTCGATTCCCAGCCCGGGGTCTTTCTGCACGGAGTTTGCATGTTCTCCCTGTGCATGTGTGGGTTCTCTGCGGGTTCTCCGGCTTCCTCCCACAGTCCAAAAACATGACTGTCAGGTTAATTGGCCTCTCCAAATTCTCCCTAGGTGTTTGTGCGTGTGTGCGTGTGTGTGTGTGTGTGTGTATGGTTGTTTGTCCTGTTTCTGTGTTGCATTGCGACAGACTGGTGACCTGTCCAGGATGACCCCGTCTCTCGCCCGGAGCGTAGCTGGAGATGGGCACCAGCAGCTCCCGACCCCGTTAGGGTGTTAGAAAATGAATGGATGGAACATACATAAATTAAAAGATTGTCAAATGTTTAACATTTAAGTGTAAGATTTTAAGGCATTGACAAATTTACTTTGTAAAAGGTCAAAGAACAATATTCAAAGTTTGACCTCTGTTTGTTCACTAATACAAATTAGTAAACTGCAAGTGTAACTTATTGCTTTTTAGGATGGCCAGTTAAACTGCTCTTCTCCCAGATTAAATGCAACACAGAAATGTTAGATGTAAGAAGTTCTGATGTTTTTAGCAGCAACAGGAGCTAAATTCTGCTTCAGGCCTCATACCGCCTAGGACCGGCCCTGCATAATGAGATAAATATGCTGCACTGTGCAGAGATGCACAATTGGGCGATTTAATGTAATGCTGCTAATGTGGTTGTAGTAGCTGGTTATGCATTTGGAAAAGCATTTCAAGCAAATAGTTTTCTTCACACTGGTACTGATAGGACAGTATCAGTGTTCACATGAAAGAATAGTTTAACTTGCATAAATAAACAAGTCAAAATGAGCTGCTAAAGCCAAACATTTTGATAACAATTTCAAAATGTTTGGTTTGCTGGATAATGTATTCACTTCATTGGTAATCTACAATATTCAGTGTCAATGAAATATTAATATAATATAATGTTATTTTCACTCTGTCTAAAGCTCCTCTCATTTTGAGAGGATTGTATTAGGACCTTGATGCCAAACAGACTACAGCTTGTACAACTTTGTGGAGAGAGTATAAAAAAAGAGACTTTGTTCACTGAGAGAAAACAGCTTTTATTTTCTCGTCTGCCTCGACTCCATGCAGCTCTGCCATCAGCTGGTCGCTGCTCCTCATGGTTCTCCGTCATGTCAGCCATGTTCCTCTTCTTCTGCTCCCTGGAGAACAAACCAGAGGTTACAGCTTGTAGCACATAAACGTAGAGATGACAGAGTTACTGATGTGGAAGTTACACAGAAGGAATTATTTAAAACTGACATGTTTCTCTCTCTCTCTCTCTCTCTCTATATATATATATATATATATATATATATACATGTATATATGCAAACCCCTTTTCACCATTCAGACATACAGAATTATAAATAGTTAGAATAGTTGTGTAAATTAAAGACAAAATGTAATTATTGTAAATTTTAAACTAATGCAGAGAGACAGCCATGGACAAAATACCACTATCGTTTTCTTCAGGTTTATTGTTCATTTTTATGTCCTGTACAATTAATAATTCATCACCATTTAATTAGAGAACCGATATGTAGCCATTTTACAATAAGAATATCATATAACATGTTTTACTGTCTCACAATGGGGGAAACTCCAGAGCAACAACAGCAACATGAGAAACAATTGAAGCACATAGATTCATTTAAAGACAAATGATGGCAACATGCTGTTCAATATTGACGCTATTTACAATTGAGGAATGTGCAACTGCGTGCCTTCAGAAAATGCACATGTTGTGTTTGAGCAATGAAAATACAGCAGACTTTGTGTTTCAATTGTCTTACTGACCATACGTAGGCAACCATAAATATAGTAAAAAGCAGACAGATAAATCTACAAACTGCTCACCTGGTGGAGAGCAGCAGCGGCGTTAGCTGCATCTGAGTTGGTGTTCACCGTGGGGCTCCGGAGTGGATAACGAGGCTTTCCATTCTCTCCGCTACGTTGACAAAAACGATTCATTCCTCAGTTTTACTGATTGCAGGTTGATCAGTTGTCCTTTCGACTGAATAGCTGCTGTATTTTGCCTGCAAGTATTTTGCATGTTTTATGTCTAAATGAGGTGAATTTATTGCCAGATCATATTTCCATTTTGCCAGATGACATAGTAGCATTTATACGTCAAGTGAAAAATGAACAGCCAATCCAGGAGCTCGGCAGTGATCGGCCCTAATGCATCGAACCTGATTCGAGCGTCCCTAATCCCCAACAATTTGCAACACAAAGTTACACTCTTGGGGTAGATGTGTTTCTGTGTGTGATGAATGAAGGAGTCAAATCCCATTGTTAACATGAACACAAAACTCTAAATAGTTGGGCAAAGTGAGAGTTCATCTATTAAAGTGAAGATGAATACAGAAACAAAAACCTGGAATATAGACATTTTTGTTAGCATATTTGTCAGCCTACTTCTTGTTAAATTGAATATAATTTCATATTTTTGTATAACTTTTCTTCAGGTTAACTTAGAAAGTGAGCTATTATTGTAGCAAGTTAATCTTCTAATCTAGAGAAAAGTTATTGTTAGGGATTCTGAAACATGAAAAATTGGACTGATGTTGATGTCTGATAGAAACTCTGCCATTACAGTAGCTTTATCAATGTTTTAGTTCATCAAAGTTTTTTTTATTCGATTACTTGATTAATTTTAAGAATAATTGATAGATTGCTCAATAACTAAAATATAAATTTACAACAGCCCTAGTTGCAACCCCAACCAACGTTTATAGTTTTACAAACTTTGTGTTCAGTCTAAAAACATCCCAGTGAACCATTTGCACCTGTTCTCTCTCAGACTGAGCAGTCTCGATCAAATATTACTGATTGGCTTAATAAACTCAACTTGGAAATGATCAAAACAGCTGTTTTGATAATCAGGTCATACAGTGCCAGTGGTTTCTACAGAAAAGTTCTTACATATCAGATTGGCAACAGTATTTCATTTTGGGGGAGGGAAGAATACTGGGGGGTGGAAAGATTTATGATCCCCAGGGAGGCCTGACAGAAAATACTTGAGAAACACTGCATTAGTGTAATATTGATAAACCTTTGCTCAACTTAGTGATGGAAATGCAGGCATTGTCTCATTTACAAGAGAAACCTGCTTCATATGTCAACAACAAATAATCAGGAATAACAAGCCTTTTGCTGCCAAATATTTTAAGCAATTCATTTTATTCAACTCTTAACATTTCTAACATGCCAACTGAGGCTTGTAGATTCAGCATCTTTTCTTTTTTTTTCTAGCAATTTCTTGAGCACTGCATGGGGTGAATCATTTCCTGGGACATCCAGTTCTGGGATGACTGGCAGATATTATGATGAACCTCATGGTCTGAAAACAGCCTTATATTCTTTCTCAGACTGATGATCAATAACGGTTGCTTCTTTCCACTCACTGCTGATGTCTTTCTGCTTTGGCACGGAATGAATAGACAGCTGTAAACACCAGCCCAGCAAATCACCAAAACTGAGCAGGTAACTGATGATGATCAGTTGCATTTGTTCAGCATGTGGCTGCTATTGTCCTCTTAAATCACAATGAAGTATCAAAGTTGGAGGGATTTTTCTTCTTACTTTTTCTATTTGGAATTTAAAAAGTTTATTTGATATAATAAAGTAAATAAATGAAGATTAGAGTTTGTTACATTTTGTGGGTATTTGAGGCTGATTTGATAAAAACAAATACTAGATATTTTCTCATGTGACATGCATCGACAGAAACAGTAACTAATTGGTCCCTTGGATCAATTTCATGTTCTACCTTCATAGTTTTACTTCAGCATGAATTCAAAATGAAGGTCTTCTCAGTTTTCATGTGCAGTAGGTTCTGTACCTGCCGGTCATCAGTTGACTCCGGGACGGGCTGCAGAGCGGCTGCACGTAGTAATTCTCCAGCTTCACTCCCTGTGCGGCCAGCCGGTCCAAGTTCGGAGTTTTGATCTCGGAGCCGTGGTATCCAACATCCCGGAAGCCCTGATCATCCACCAGGATAAAGACGATGTGCGGCTGGGAGGTCGGCGGCTCGAACTCACCCCCTCCGTTGCGCAGCGCGGACCTCCAGTTTTCCCACGACATGTGAACGCTCCATACCGGAGGAACGACGAAGCTGAGGAGGAAGGTCAGGAACATGCTTCAGCCCGACTAGGATCCTCAACGGAGGTGGTCTGTGCGCATGTCGCGGCGCGTGGAGCTCGGGTTCGGTGTCTGCACAGCCTCACGGTTCTCCTTCCAACCGCCAGCCGCTAGCAGCTTGCTCTGCAGCGGGAAGGGTCCATCTGGCTTCCAGGCAGGCGGCAGCTGCTCCGCCCGGGAACGTAAGCAGAACTCCGGTGGAGTTCCGCTCAGAGAAGCAGTCCTGTCCCCCGACTCACACAGCGGGGTCTGTTCCGCAGAAGCACGCAGGTCCGAATCAGTCCAATCCCCTCACTGTCATGACGCGTTCAGGAGCTGACCACAATCGTCCCATTTGTCCTGTTGCTGCTGGTCCACTGCTGAAAGCACCCACTGAGACAAACTGCACAACTGCTGAGAGAACTAATGGTATGGCAAGAGGTTTGTATATTTATTCTGTAATTTATCGGCGTTTTTAACGCTTGCAAGGTAGTTTGAATTTTAGGCCTTGTCCACATGGAGCTGGGTCTTTTTAAAACGACGTAGCAGAAATATTAGTTTTTATAAAATAGTCTCGTCCACACCTGATCAGTTTTTTAAGTGGTCATACATATGAACCCGCTGAATTACACTATTGTGTGTTCTAAATATGTCCAACCCATAGGGGGCAGTGTCAGCATTGTGCCTCCGCATTGAGAGGGATCGCTGGTACAAAACCACTGATCTCCAAGCGCTCTCTCCTTTACAAATCAACACATTGAAGTAGTTGAGCTTATACAAAACAAGTAAAAGGTGCTGTGAAAATCAGCACCTCTCTGATAGCAGTAATCAGAGAGGTGCCAAACAATAACAATGGTCACATGTGTTATAGAAATATAGATTTCCTCTGTCCCCTTTACCTGCTTACTCTTGCATAATCATAACTGGCAACAGTTTCACAAACAAACTGTTTGTTTGGCAAGTTCATCTAGGCTAACACCCCTTAGATCAGGGATGGGCAACTCCAGGCCTCTAGGGGTGGTCTCCTGCAACTTTAGATGTGTCTCCACTTCAACACACCTGAGTCAAATAATGAGGTCATTATCACTTAGGCCACATATGTCAAAGTCAAAGCCCGCGGACCGGACCCGGCACGTGAATTAATTATCTATGGCCCCCAGGATGATATTTAATTACTATTAGAACCGGCCCGTTGGCCCACCCGCCGGCCACACATATTATTCGGCCCCCTTGCGATAATACTTTGTAGCGCCACCTTTTGCAATTACAGCTGTGAGTCTCTTGGTTTTGTCTCGATCAGTTTGGCACATCGAGAGACTGAAATTCTTGCCCATTCTTCCTCGCAAAACAGCTGGAGCTCAGTGAGGCTGGATGGAGAGCGCTTGTGGACAGCAGTTTTCAGCTCTTTCCACAGATTCTCAATTGGATTCAGGTCTGAACTTTGACTTGGTCATTCTAACACCTGGATACGTTCATTTGTGAACCATTCCATTGTAGGTTTTGCTTTATGTTTGGAATCATTGTCTTGTTGGAAGGTAAATCTTCTTCCCAGTCTCAGGTCTTTTACCGACGCCAACAGGTTTTCTTCCATCATGGTTCTGTATTTTGTTCCATCCATCTTCCCATCAGTTTGAACCATTTTCCCTATCCTTGCTGAAGAAAAGCAGGCCCAAACCATGAGGCTGCCACCACCAAGTTTGACAAAGGGGATGGTTTGTTCAGGGTGATGAGCTGTGTTGCTTTTACATATATAGACTATATATATAGCCTTAATCAAAGTTTGAAGGCTAACGCATCATTAGCCATTAGCTAAGCATCATTAGATGGCATCTGGAAACAATTTGTTTTTACTTTCAATCCAAGTCTGAGTCACAGGATGCCCCCAACTGATGGCTCTTTAGTCTTTTGACCTTTCAGCGGATTTACACTCCAAAGGAATTGTATAGAGGGTACTAAAAACTCAAACCAGCAGCAGGCAATCCTAACAAACAGTAATTAGCAGCACCAAAAGCAGCAAATGATTTGCCAGCTCTGCCTGCTTGGTTTTATAGGTCTGACTGGGCAAAAATCTGAAGTTTTATTAAGATTTCATGCCTTCCGGCAGTTCTACGCCAATAAAATGTTACATTCTAGACCAAGAAAAAGAACATTGATAAAATTGCCTTTTCAGCACATTCAGGAAGGATTCTATTCCTGCTAAATGGATAAATTGCATTGGCAATTTGGAGCCTGATGCTGATGGCTGTAACATCATCCTGAAATCACTGCATTATCATCCGTCACATCCATGCCAATGTTGAGTGCTTGGTTGGCACAGCAACACAAAAACCTCTCCAGACTGCGAGTCAAATCCTTGTTTGTTCTTGTTTGGCTGACTTTAAACATGCAGTACTGCTCAGATAGAATGGTGGTTGATCAGGCTTTGATTCTGCAGCAGGGGAGGATGGGAAAAACATTCCCACCTGTTTATACGCAACTCATAAAACTGCGAGGCCTTTAAACCGCTGCAGAATATATAGTTAAAGTAAAGACTTTATTGGAGTTGAACTTGAATACTCCAGTCTTGGGTCTTTTGGACAATTATTCTTTTTTGTTTCAAAGTTAAATCATTGAAACATTTTTAACAAACAAGACGTGCAGAAACTCAGACTTTGATGATGCTCATGAACTGTAAGCTTCTTGGTTAGGTTTGATTATTTAAGGATATTACCTGTATTAGCACACGGAAGAAGTGCATCACTTGTGAAGGACATGGCAAAAAAATATTTTACTTTTGTTGAATTTGGTAAAAATTTAAAAACAGAAAAAAAAAACACATTTTCTTAAAAATATGTTTATTAAGACATACTTCACTGGCAAGTTATTGCGTACTTGTCAGTGATGTAGTTGTTATTGTTATATAAAGTTAAGTTTGACCCGTCAGACAGTTTAAAAGACACTTATCCTGGATACTGACCAGGGGCCTCACGCATAAGCGGCATATGGACAAATTTAGAAAAAAATCCAGCTGTATAAAGCCTTTATCATTTTTCCTAAACACCTCCTTTGAGTGGGGAAAGTGGACGTTTATTCAAAGTAGTAGAATCCTGTGCATAAGTTGTACATTTACAGAACAGAGATGCTTTCTGTCCATAAAGGTACATTCACAAAGCCGGCCTGGCTCAACTGAAGGATGACTGCAGCTATACCAATACCGGTACCTCACGGCTCCTTCTTTAAGTTCTGCTCAGAGCTCCGGGATGGTCAGTCTGAATTAATCTAAACACTAATAAGCCATCATCAATATGATCTCTGATCACACGCTGAATCTTTCCATTGGCGATGTCCTCCATCAGAGCCAAAGCTCCACATTTATGCGGTTCACCTTTATACAGCTACTTATATATGTGAGATCATCGACACACCTTGATCACCTTAAAAATAATCAAACCTGTCTGGACTGAATCTGCTGATCCAGCCTTGTTTTCTTTTTCAGTAAGAATGAAATGACCTCAGAGGTCCATTCCATGTGCTTCGGCGCACAGACCATCTTTACATCTTTATGAGACAAAAACTAATGAAATGTATTATTTACATTAGAGAGAGGTTTTCACATCCTTTTATTTTTGTTTTCTTTACTTTGTGTGTGTTATATTATTGTCTGAGGATAAATGCAGTTCAGTTTCATCGTTTAAACAATAAAATAAAATCATGAAAAACATCGGGTTTCATGCTTCTTGGTCTAAATAACACTGATTGTAGTCAGATTTCAATGTTTTTAGGTGAGTTTTGACGCTTTTTAGTTTGATATTATTCACAGAAAACATTTGCATGGCTGCCGCACATTTTCATGTCAGCGAAAAAGTGTGTATATATTTATGCACACTTTGATGCAAAGTTCATTTTTATACATGTGTTAAGTGCAATCACTTGTTTCATATTGACTTGCAGAGACACCACAGCTTTAGTTTGGTCACTGAGGCCAACCAAGCACGAAGGCCGACCTCCAAGTACATAAAGCCTGATAGAAAACAATTTCACGATAAGATGCGAAGAGGTAGTGAAACTGGTGTCTGATTTCACATCATATATGCAGTTCAGCTCACAACTTGTCATTCATCTCACTTATCAGTGTTGTCCAAGTTTAAAGCAAAAGTTGTCTTCAACCAGTGGAGACTAGTATAGGATGATAATGTCAGGAAAACCTACTGCAAAAAAGCAAAAACTGACAGCAAGGCTAAAGCTCCAGCATGAAGTTCAGAGAAAACTGTGGACTTAGCCTGAATACTACAACAAACCCACCTAACAGGTCTCCCCTGCCCCCAAGCCGCTCTGGCTCTCTGCTGCACAACAGCCCTCTCTTCACAAACATTCCTATGTTTATCCTCCTTTTATGTGAAGCTCAGGTTAATTTGCTATGGCTTGCTTTTCACTATGGGTCTTTTTCTGTTTACCGCTCTTTCAGTGGCAGATGTGAAAAATTTTTTTGGTTGGGTTGATGTGCCACAAAATTTACATTTATCTAGAGCAGCACTAGTATTATGTAACTATAGCCATGTTAATAACTGACTTTGTTCATGCATGTTTAACAGAGAGAAACCGGAAAGGACAGCTTTGTGGGTCCAGGCGGTGTCAGACCCAGAGTCCTAATGCTTGTGCATGTTAGGATTCTGCAACATCTCTTCAACTCTGGTTTGACCCAGGAGACGGTTGCAGTGTTGTGCAAGACATCCTCCCTGGTTCTGATCCAAGAACAGTCACACTGACTGTAGACCTGTTGTCCTGACATCCCACATCCTGTTGGACCACCTGAGTTAACAAACAAGCACAAATTAGGAGTTGGAGGTGAAGATGACCTCATGCACCTGTTTCAATAGACCTACCGTCATCTGACCAAACCAGTGAGCAATGTGAGGAAGCAGTAAACATGGTTGGTGAAGTGTGGAGAGGAATGCATACAAGACAGTTAGAAAAACAGAAATCAGGCTCAAACCATCACACCATGAAGTTCAGTAAAATAAAAATATGTTAGTAAATTTAAATGATAAATCACCATTTTAAAAGAAGGCCTACAAAACATTAAGCTATCACAAAAATGTTAAATCTCTACCCAACAGCTCCAAAAACTGTGTTGTGTTGCAATGAACAACACATGGCCCCGGCATTACCTGCTCAGCTTGCAGGTCTACTTCCGTTTGCGTTGGACTCACAATGCTGCTCCATTTCCTTTCTTCACTCTTTGCTCCACTCAGTACCACGAGCACACAACAGCCACTAATTAAAAAGTGGAACCCACTGTTTACCAATCAGAAATCACTGTTGGAAGCAGCGTGCTCAAGGCTTAGTACCATATTCATGAATCAGCTTCCTGAGTTTAAAACTTGGACAAACCAACAAAAATAGCTCTTGAAAAAAACTTTTATCAAATATTGCAGTATTATGCAAAAATGATTCTTTTAGATTTACATCATGTTATATTATTCCCTCATCATGGACACAATTGCCTATGACGTGTTGCTCTTATTCTCATGCATTTAGAGAAATCCTTTAATTGCAATCAAAAATCTTATTCTGAGGATTTTTGTGCAAAATACTCTAAGCGTAACAACCAATCTGGCTACCCTCAAACTCACTTCACCCATTTGGCTATTTTGGACCTTATTGAAAAAAATTATGATACACAAGAACGGGTTGATTATGGCATTGGCATTTTTCTTGGACCTGTTAGCGACTTTCGACATAGTTGTTAAAAGTCCGTCCGTTCGGGTACGACTACATTACCCATAGTGCATCTGTGTTCCTTTTTCTTTGTAGTTCTCATTGCACGTAGCTGGGCTAGATTTCTCTCGTGCTTCTGTGTGACGGTTGCATGGAGGTAGTGTTTTCGGGTGGCGTCCACCATCAAACCCCTTTAGTCCTGTTTGTGTAAAACCCGTGTGCGTTTTTATGATGTAAGTATGCCATTTCATGTCCGATATTGGTGTTCGAGTTGGTTGTTAGCACAGGAGGTAGAGACATCCTCGTGTTTGGTTGCCGACGGTGCAGGAGTTATCTGTAATAGCTCAGGTTGCGCTATACTCGGTTGTGTATGTATATGTATTGTTGTATTGGCATTGTGTGAGAGCATTTGTCGCTGACTTGTATTTCTGGTTCCCCGTACGCACTTGTGTGTTCTTTATATTTGACCGACGGTGTTGTGGTGCCCCCTGGTGGATTTATATGGTGCTGCAGACAATTCTTTGTCGTGTAGTTCTTGCTCGCATTGTTTGGTATTAATGTACCTTTATTGTTCTTTCTGTTTCAGATAACCACACACACACACACACACACACTCCGATACCCAAACCCACATTGTACCATCCTTCACCTGCTCGGCTTGTTATGCTTGTCATCCTACAATAAACCTTCCGAGCTGCACCTGCGGAGTCTGCCTATTCCTTCTAACCGAGGACGATTCAATTGATGGGAGATCTAGAATTAGTGCCTGCCTAACGCACATATCATTTACAATAGTAGATTTGAATATATCACTGGGTGAGCTGCATCATTATGGGATTAGAGGAACGGTATCATGATGTGTGGTTTTGAGATGGTGAGGCAGATGCGGGGGACCCAGGTTGTAGTGAGAAAACAGATGACTTAATGATGAAGATGTAGAGAAATCCTGGGATAATAGGGCTAGGGTTATCAGGAACCACAAGACACAGCTGGGAGCAATCAAGGGCAGATCAGACAACACAGGAACTAAACTGACATAGAAAATCAAATCCTTACAAACAACATATTTGGTTTAAAAGTTATCTTTTCACAGACAACATTGTGTAACCTTTAATTATCAGAAATCTCAAACTGGAGACATCAAACATGGAGTCCCCCATGGTTCAATCTTCGGACAATTGCTCTTCATGATTTATATTAATAACTTAATATAAGTTATTAAACTTAATATTTCTAAAATATTTCACAAGGTTATTTTTGGTGATGATACAAACTTGTTTTTTTCACATGGAAATCTATATGAACTAGAGGAAATTGGAAATGTGGATTACAGAAAATAAATACCCAGTTTAAATGTAAGAAATTATTTCTTAATATCAAATTGTATATTTTGTTTTGACCAAATAAATTGTTATCGTTAACTAATCATATAAATCTTAAAATTGAAAATGAAGAAATAATGAGAGAAAGTTCCATAAAGTTCTGTAAATTTAAGGACTTCACAGATGAGTCCTTAAATTTTAATAGAATAGAATATCTACTAACAAAGTTGTCCCAAGTATGTTGGCCTGTTTTTACAAAGAAAGTTTCATCTACCTTTATCTATCTACTTTTAACTATGTATAAAAGTCTTAAAATGCCCCCAACTCCCATCTATTTAATCTTTTTGGACTCTTTTGGCTAACAGAGTCAAAAATGTATCAAAACGCCTGCATAATGTTCCAAAATGTAAATAAAACTAATCATAGATTGACTGAGCTCATTCTAACCAGTGGTCCTTAGCATACTTACAAAGCCAGAAATAGACATCTTATCTCTGTCTGGTAATATCAAGTCTTCTAGTTTGCCGAACTATTGTTTGGAGGGGCCCAAAGGTTTGGAACGAGCTCAATGAGATTAAAAAGGTTGAAACTCATCTCCACTTTTAAATAAAAAAAATTAAATTGCTTTATTTATATAGCTGAGATCTCTTGTAGGACCTGTTTCTGCCTGATTTACTCTCTATTATTTCACAGTACTGATATGTGTGTGTTGTAAGTTTAATCATGGAATTTTCTAAATTGAGTAAATAAACTGAATAAACTGAAAAAAAATTTTTTAAAAATTAAAGATTTGTGAACACATTAGTGTTATTTTCAGGTTGGTTCGGCGTATGATGGATCTGGGTCCGAAGAACCTCATTGCTTGGTGCCTGACTGAAATATGACTGATAATCTGCAGGTGAGGGTACAAGTTTTGGGGCGCTATGGTAGTTCAGCCTTCCCTCCATGTTTAATAACGTCCAACTGACACCACACAAAGGAGGTCCACAGGAGACCTGCTGGGCTATTTTAAGCCTCTGCAGTGCATGCCTCTATTGACTAGAGATGTTGAAGAAGGCAAACCGACAACCGTGAGTTTATGTATCAGCCTGGCTTCTCTCACACAAATAAATAAGCAGCGTTTCTGTAAAGCACACCAAGCTTCTTTCTCCATACATAACCTGTGCTGAAAAGAACTGCTGCTAGTTCTCTCCTGCTACACTGTGTTACATTATGGTGACTGAGGGGATGTGGTCAAGATGCTTTGTATTATTATTATATTATTCTGACATATTACTCAAAAACTTGCAGAGTGCTGGATTATATCAAACACACACACACACACACACACACACACACTATACACTTCTATACAAACTGAAGACTTTGTAATGACTTCCTTTAATTTTAGAGACTGTATTTATAATTAACCCAGACATTTTTTCTAAACATTAATCTCAACCAAAACCTAATTTACATCTTACTTCTAAACTTAACAGTCATAGGACTGGACTCCCCCCCCGCCCCCCAAGGGCCATTAATTTTCAGAAGATTAGTAAATATGCCAAAAATTGTCCTAATTAGGAAAATTAAACACACAACTCACACAAACACGTTTGTTACGCTATCTTTGTGGGGACTTTCCCCTGACTTCCATTCATTTCTACAGCCTAACACTTACCCTGACCCAGCCTAACCCTACAATTACACACCTAGCCAGCTGCCATATTGTTTGCTGTGCCCAAGTGACTCCTGACTCATCTGTCTTCACGATGTGCTTCCTTACTCGTTCTAAAGGAACAAGATTCATTAACCCCTTAACCCACCAAAGAATGCCCGCGTGCCACTGTATTTTCCAGAGCTGAGATTTAAGGGTTTAAACTCTGCCGGTGTCCATTATGACACTTTTATTGGGCAGCCTTGGGCACACAATTGTGTATGTGCAAGAGAGAAAAAATGCATGCGTGTGCAACATTTTATTAGTTTAAATGTACAATCTTAGACTTTTATCAACAACAAGTGGGACACAATCATGAGGTGGAACAAAATTTATTGGATACTTTAAACCTTTTTAACAAATAAAAAAACTGCAAAGTAAAGCATGAAATATTATTCGGCCCCCTTGCGATGATACTTTGTAGCGCCACCTTTTGCTGTGATTACAACTGCACGTCGCTTAGTTTTGTCTATCAGTTTTGCACCTCAAGAGACTGAAATCCTTGCCCATTCTTCATGGCAAAACAGCTGGAGCTCAGTGAGGTTGGATGGAGAGCGCTTGCGAACAGCTGTTTATTGAACAAAAATATAAACCCCCATGTCAAATATTGTTGCCATGTGTAGTTAACAACTGTAAATGAGCATTTGTTGACATTTTATTGTAAAAAAGTAATATTTATCTTGATTTGTGTATGATTTTTAATCCAACCAGCTGTCAGTAAGCATTACTCAGAGTTGTTTTACTCAGAGTTGTTTTTTTTACTCAGTGCATGGGTGGGGCATGTTTACTGGGTGATCAGAGAAAATGAGCAACAGCTGGACAATCTTTGGACTGGACAACAAAAGGCCGCCCCAAACTGTCAAATTTTGTCATAAGTCTTAATGCCTCAGATGTCACGTCGGACCACTTTTTTCAGTAACGAGTAATCTAATGCGTTGCTATTTCAAATCATGTCAGGCTGCGGTTACTTATTAAAATCACTTTGCGTTACGATTTTCTTTTGTTATTTATTTGTATTTCCTCTACACTTCTTGTTGAGTGACCGACGTCTTTATGCGACAGTATCAGCAATAGAAATGTAAACTATGGAGGGAGATGCGCATTTTGTTGGTGTAAAAACAGAAACTATTTTGAGTTTCTGTCAATAAGTCTGATTATTATAAGTGTAACGGTTGTCATCAAGGAACTTCAGAGGTCATTCAACCAGACTTCAATCAAATCTTTTTATTCTGGGGGAGAAGAGCAAAACAGATGAACTTCCTCTCCAACTCCCTCTCCTTGCATTCCAGCCCCTCAGCAGCACGAAACAACACTGTCTACTAACATTTTTTCAGATTCAACAAAAGTCAACAAAAAAAAGAAACCTCACAAAAATCATGAACTAAAAACAAGAAGAGAAAAACGCCACCTGGTGGCCACAACAACACAATACAGGGGGACTGTATTGTGTCCCCCTGTATTGGGGGACACAATACATAGATCGTATGTATTGTACAATCTATTAAAAGTATAACTTAAAATAAAACACATAACTGGGGGAGAAGAGCAAAACAAATGAGCTCCCTCTCCTTGCACTCCAGCCCTAAATGTGAAAATAAAAATAATGTTCAACCGAGCTGTGCTGGACTAGCACCGGCTGTTCGCGCCAAAATAAAAAAAGGAAATTATAATAAGCTGTTTATAAAAACCCACAATGACGGTCAAAACTGCAAAATAACACACTAACAAACAATAATAAACAACATTTATACAGAAAATAAACATATCGCAGCAGCAAAATTTCCTCTGACTTACCCTCAGCAGCGGGAAATGACGCAGTGAGGGGAAAGGGGATGCGGAGGAGCTAGGGCTGGAGCTACTACGGAAGCCCAGGAGACACAAACGAGACAGAGTGCAGAAAGGCACTGATTAATCAAAAACAACAAATAAAAATAACTGAATACGATAAAATTCACAAATTCTCAATATGAAATTAATTAGAAATAAAAATTTTAAAACAGCACATTTGTAATTGTTACATAAGCAGGTTTGGGCTTTTTTTTTTTAAGTCGCTTGCAAATTTAATGAGTCGCGGGTTGCGGGTTGTTAGGCTCGTTTTTGAACGTAAAGTTACTAATTTGGTCTTGGAAATAAGCAGAGACTCATAATAAACCTCAGAATTTGTCCGTCATTGACGTAGTTTTAGTCAAGTTCTCCCTGTCCATCATTTCTCGGATGATCCGTCCCGCTGTGTCTTTGTTAATGTCAAGTTAATACATGACTTGTGAATTACATCGAACTATCCAGAAAATTGGAAACATCGAGACTAATCTGAACAGTGCAATAAACGTAAGAAAAGCCACAAATGAACGAGTCCGTAAAGTTGTGTAATTAAACGCCATTATAATTATTAATATTTATATAAACGTCACTAATCTGTGCATCCGTGGAGCGGCAGGAGATCTGTGCGCTGCGATCTGACGCCAACCCTGACCCTAACCCTCTCGTTTCCTTCTACTCCAATATGTGCTGAAACACAAATATGACTATCAAACCCATATTTTGTATTCTGAAAAATGTATGAGATATTTGTAATAAAATCTCCATCCTATTCTGATTGATTATATTTTTAATTTAATAATGCAGAGTTTGAATCTGAACATATTCCTGTTTTTAATGGTTTTATGTCTTCTACCCATTGTAAAGCTAATAATGTTGCCAACATTTCTCCTGTGTAAACTGATAATCCATCTGTAATTTGTTTTCCTACTTTTATATTGAATTCTGGTACTACAAAAGCTATTCCTACATTTCCAGTTATTTTTGATGCATCTGTATAAATTTGAATATATTGATAATAATTGTTTAAATGTACCTCTACTAAATAACTCTACAATGTAAGATTAATCTAGCTTCTTTTCCATTATTGACATATCTACTGTTGCTTTTGGTAGAATCCATGGTGGTATAATTGATATTGGTGTTGTTTGAGTAAAAATGATTACAAAATGCTGGTTTTATTTTGTAACCAGTTTGCTGTGTATTGCAGACTTCTGCCCAGGTCCCTCTTGAAAATTAGATCAGATCTCAGCGAGGTTTACCTGGTTAAATAAAGGAAATAAAATAAAAAAATAAAATACATTTCTAAATCACTCATTTTAAATTCTTTTATTTTCTTTTAAATTTTCCATGCAAAACTCCTCATTTCTTTCTTTTCTTCTTCCCAACATGGATGGGAAGAAGATTTAAAATCTCCCAAGTTGGATGATCAAAATTATTGCTTTGTAAATTTAACCAATAATATATTTCTAGTTTTGTTCTTCTTAAATCTAACGGCATTTCTCCCATTGCTATTTCTGTTGGTGCTCTTGGTGTGGTTTTAAATGCTCCAGTACATAATCTTAAAGCCTGATGTTGGATAATGTCTAATTTAACCAGATGTGTTTTAGCTGCTGAACCGTAAGCTATACAACCAAAGTCTATAATAGATCTCATCATACCTTGCTTTCAGGCCCTTTAGTGGTAAAGGGGCAGGTGCTCAAAAAAAAAAAAAAAAAAGGCACATCTCATCGCATTTTAGGACAGAATATTAACAAAGTCACACAGCTTTTAGAATTTAATTAACAATGATAAATTACAAAATTGTGAGACATACAATCAAAGAACATCTGCCTGGGTTGCTGTTCTTGCAGTGGAGATGAAGACGGTCCATTCAGAAAAACAGAGCTGCATCAAACTTTAACGTGGAACTGCAGAAAAAAACAAAAACTAAAGCAAAAATTTAATTAATGCATGTCAAGACTACTCTTAACATAATAAAAGCATAATAGCTGCCTTGTAATATTAAATATGTGTTCACTACCAAAAACTGCAGGTTGATGATGGTCAGAACCTTTACTTTTTTTGTTCTTACCTGCGGTACTGGTTCTGACCCAGTTGGTCAACAATCCAGTACCTTTCGCTGCTTCTAGCAGATCTTTTCTTTTTTGTTTTTCTCTTTACGTGGCATCTTTGAACTGAAACAAGCAAAACATAATGAATTATGATCAGAGCACTATAATAAACCACACTACCAGTTCTTTACCCTGGTGTTTAAACCAATGTTTTTCAGTCCACAGCATAACAATATTCATTTCAGAGAAAATGAGACCTCTCCTATGGAGTTCAATTTGTTTCGCAATTATTCAATTAAAATACTAACCTCAATTAAATCATATAAAATTGTGATCAAAACATTTTGAATTGTAAAATTTTTTTCAACAAAAAAAATGTTTAGCTTAATTTTGTTTTTTAAACTGAAATCACAAATTTTTATCTCATGACTTAAAAAAATTATTTGCAAAACAAACAAACTTATTTGTGCATGTCAGAAATCTTTGATTGCTATTCAAAGTTTTGCTTGCAATTCTCAGAAGCTGTTTGACATTTCTAAAGGCTAGTCTTTTAAAGGAAGTTATGGCATTTTACTGTCATTGCATAAATATTATATGTAAAATCTGAAGGATCTTTTTATTTCGAGACGTACTCTTAATTTTGATGTCCTTGGCAGAGCCTGAAATCAAAACCAAAGATTTCTGATGTGTGCAAATAAAAGTTTATGTTTGCCTCTTCATTAATGACAGGCTTTTATTGGACAGAAGCAGTTTGATTATTACATACATTATATCTATCATGGTAGTTCAAGATGAGTTATTTCTAATTCTAAATCAGGGATGTCAAAGTCAAACACACCAAGGGCCAAAAAACCAAATTTGCTATAAGCCGAGGGCCGGACCTATTCAACGTTTATTAAAATATATTGAAATGATTGCACATAGCCCATTGAACCAAGACCTAACACAGTGTATATTATTTAATTATGAAATGAATAAAGCAATAATACACTTGTTCATTTGTAGGTGTTTTCACGTTTATTGCGCTGTTTACATTAGTCTCGGATGTTTGCGGTTTTATGGAGCGCAATGCGAGGCTTGACGTCATTCAGAGGTAATATATTAACTTGACATTAACAAAGACACAGTGGGACGGATCATCCGGGAAATGGTGGACTGAAACGAACTGGATGACAGACAAATTCTAGGGTTTATGTCGCTTATTAAGCCCAAAAACCGCAACCCGCGACTCATTAAATCTGCAAGCGACTTTAGAAAGAAAAAACAAGCCCGAAGCCGCAATAAATGGAATTGGCGACCGAAACTCAAAATAGTTCCTTTCCAGCAACAAAATGCGCATCTCCCTCCATTGTTTCTGTCGCTGCTGACAGTGTCGCATTGAAACTGCGGTCACTCCGCAAGAGGCGTAGAGGAAATAAAATGACAAAAGAAAATAGTCACAAAGTGGTTTAGATAAGTAACTGTAGTGTGACGACCTGATTTGAAATAGAAACGCATTAGATTACTCATTACTGAAAGTGGACATCACTGTCTGCTTCCTACCCGGCCTGAAACCCCTTGTTCTCAGCGTCCATTAAACGTTTAGCTATTTTTGAGGAGGGCGGGGGGGGCCTGAAAGTTGATCTCTGCTCTGATTGCTGATGAAGCTGCTCATGCTTCAGTGACTTCGCGGGCTACCGATGCATTGTGGGGAATGTAGTGTTGGTGCGTGCAAAATGCCAGTGGGCAGCTGTGGCCTGTGGGCCGGTTCTAAGAGTAATTAAATATCATCCTGGGGGCCACAGATTATTAATTCGCGGGCCGGATCCGGCCCGCGGGCCTTGACTTTGACATATGTGATCTAGCAGCTAGCTCATAGCACAACAACAACAGCGTAATGTCTGATGATAAAAATACTGGATCGATAGATAAGAACAGCTTTTGCTCACCTGGCGTCTCCTCCCGCTCAGCAGATATTCAGAGATACTCAGAGAGCGGACGATATTTTCCTCTTGTTATATTTCATTTCTGCTTAAACCGCGACTCTGTGCTGAAGGACAAACGATACAACATTTAATGTTTTCCGTTATCTGATAGTAGCAAGCCGACTCTAGTTTTTTCACCAAAAATATTTTTTTTAATTCACCAAAAACGTTCAATACCTTGAGCTCCGCAGTTTGCCGCCGTATCTCTCTTTTTTTTTTAATTGTAGAAAAAAAGAACATACATGAACAGCATACAACACTCATAATTACAAACAAATACAAATACAGCAGTAAAGGGCTTTACAGAACATAGAACAATCGTTTTACAATATCAAAATCAAATCGGTGCTCGAGGGTTGCAGTTCCTTAAGGGCAGTTATGATTTGAATGGCTTTAGCATTTGAGCTCATTTTTAAGGATTCTATATAAATATTAATAGAAGATAATAAAATCTGGAAATTAGGTTTTTGTTGTAAATATTTGGAGGTGTGAATATGATATTTACCATAAATAATAAAAAAATTAACAACATATAATAATTTTGTTTTAACAAGTTTACATTTCTCTTTCCCAAACAAAACATCTTTAACTGTTAAAGTAGTATTTAAATTTCTTTGATGAAAATAAACTGACATATCTCTCCAGAATATTTTGGTGTAATTACAATCCCAAAAGAGATGAACAAGCGTTTCTTCATTATTTTTACAAAAAGTACACATAGGGTCCAAATCCCATTTATATCTCTTCATCAAAAATGTTTTAACAGGATAAACACTATGAATGACTTTATAAGAAATTTCTTTTACTTTATTGTTTATTAAGTATTTTTTTAGGAGCAACCAACTCCACTTCCAATTTATATTTTCAAAAATGTTGGACCAATAAAATACACAAGCTGGTGAAAAAACACATCTCTTAATAGAATATTTCTTAACATTTTGTTGTTTGTTTTCATACTTATGAAAGGACAATCATAATCAATAAATGGAATTTGGATCAAAATTTGGTATTGAGTAAATTTGACCTGGAGGTAAAGATGATAAAAGCTTTAATGACCCACTGGTGATTGCGTCAAACACCACAGCAAATTCTTTAGGAGTAACAGGAAGTTGGAAAAGTAACATAAAGTCAGAATAAGATAATAAATGACCATTTGGATTTAGTAACTGGCTTACAAGAAATATCCCCCTATCAAAGAATTTTCTATAAAAGATTGTCTTATTTTTGTATTTAATGTTTTCATTATTCCAGATATAATACTTATGAGGAGAGAAATTGTGTTTATACAAAATTGACCAGCTTAACAGCATTTGTTTATGAAATGTAGATAGTTTTAAGGGTATTTTGGATATACTGTAATTGCATCTAAGAAGAAAGGGTAAACCTCCAATTTTGTCAAAGTTGTAAATTGGAATAGCATTCCATATTGAATTTGGGTGTTTTAGAAGATTTTTTAAATATTGAATTTTGAACGAATTGTTTAAGGATATGAAGTCAAGGGCTTCAATTCCACCTTTTTCAACTTTATTCATTAAAACATTTTTCTTAATGAGATGGCTTTTTTTTTCCATATAAAGTTGAAATTTATTCTATGAATGTCATTAGTGATCTGTTTGGGAACATCAAGAGCAAGGGCTGGATAAACAAATCTAGATACGCCTTCAGCTTTGACCAATAATGAACGTCCTAAAAGGGAAAGATCTCGCTGGAGCCACAGATTAAGTCTTTGTTCAACTAATTTAATGATAGAGTTAAAGTTTTCCGTTTATCTTATATTTTGATCTTTAATTATTGTGATTCCAAGATATTTAACTTTGTCTTTTATAGGAATGTTGAGGAATGTACCTTTTAAATTAGATTTAATGGAAATTATTTCACATTTCTTTAAATTTAGAGTCAAACCAGAAGCTTTGGAAAAGGTGTTGATGATTTCAATAGAGTTTTTTATTTCACATTTATTCTTTAAGAAAAGTGCAGTGTCATCAGCGAGTTGGGAAATTACAATATTTTTATTTGCCACATTAATCCCTGTTATTTTTTCTTTCATTTTAACTGAAAGAATTTGCATGGCCAGAATAAATAAATATGGAGATACTGGACATCCTTGCCTGAGACCTCTTTTTAAATAAAATCTTTTAGAGCAGCCATGTGACAATTTTATAGACGCATTACAATTTCTATATAACATTTGACAGCTTTTAATTAAGATTTGTCCGTATCCTAATACTTCTAATGCTTTAAACAAAAATGTATGTTCAAATGTGTCAAAGGCTTTAAAAAAATCTAGAAATAATATGAAACCATCTTCCTCTATTAAATCTGAGTAATCTAGCAAATCCAAAATAAGCCTAATGTTATTAGTTATATGTCTACCTGGTATGAATCCAGACTGAGTTTCATCAACCACTTCTTCAAGAGTATTCTTAATTTTTGTAGCAATACAACCTGCAATAATTTTATAACCATTTTGTAGTAAAGTAATTGGTCGCCAATTATCCAGAAGAAGCTTGTCTTTCTGTGGTTTAGGAATCAGTGTAATTAGACCTGGAGTCATTGTTGGTGGAAGTGATCCAGAGTCCAAACTTTCAAAATAAACTTGAAGTAAAAACGGCAATAGCTGTTCTGAAATTTTTTTTATAAAATTCTGCATTGAGACCATCAGTCCCCGGTGATTTATTTAATTGTAATTTATTGATGGATTTTTGGATGTCTTCAAGTGTGATTAAGGAATCACATTGTTCTTTATTAATTTTACTAATTTGTTGCATCTTATTCAGAGAGTTAATAAATTGTGTAATAGTTTAATCAGAACATCTTGATTGATAAAGTTCTTTGAAAAAAGTTTCACAGTTAGAGGAGATTTGAACAGGATCTTCACATATATCATTATTAATTTTAAGTTTCATAATACTATTAGATTTTTGGTGTTTTTTTTCTAACCTAAAAAAATAAGAAGAGTTTTTTTTCTCCTTCTTCTGACCATTTCTGTCTTGACCTGATATACGCTCCTTTAGCTTTCGAAATGTAAATATTGTCCAGGTTCAGTTGTAAATGGTGTAATCTAATCTTTTGTTCTTCAGATAAATTTTCTGGAAGAACATTGTTCAATGATATAATTTCTTTTATTACTTCTGATTCCATTTTCCTTTTTTTTTTTTTTTTTTTTAGCAATTTCAGCTCCAGTTTTTATAAATATTTTTTGAGGTTCATATTTGAGGAGTTCCCAATTTTTACTAAATTCCTTCTTACTACAAGCTGTGTTCCAATACTTAATAATTAGTTGTTTAATATTTTCTTCTACTGTTTTATTTTCTAACAATGAAGAGTTGAGTTTCCAGTAAGCTGTAATTTTATTTTTTCGTACTGGTTTAATTTTGTTTTTTTCAATTAAAATAAGCTTGTGATCTGATAAAGGAGCTGGTAGAATATCTGACTTAATTTCATCAGTTATTAAATCAGAAACCAGCCAAAAATCAATTCTTGATTGAAAGGAGCCTGTTTTGTTTTGCCATGTAAATTTAACTTTGGAGCTATTCTTTTGTCTCCATTCATCAGTCAGGCCAAAGGTTGATATAAAGTTTTTTAAAATTGTGTTTGGATTTGTATTGGCCTTTGGAGGAAATCTATCTAATGAGTCATTAAGAGTCAAATTGAAGTCCCCACCAATAATAATATTCATATTATGATATTTTCCACATAAGTAATTCACCCCGTTACTTAATCTATCATAAAGTTGCATATTTTCAGCTTTGGTATTATACCCATATATGGAACCCAACAAAATAATTTCTTCATTTAGTGATATAACTAATAAAACAAAATACCCATATGTATCTAAGAGTGAACATAATACATCTCCACTGAAATTGTTTCGCAATATTGCCACTCCTGCTGATTGAGTAGTGCCATGTGCCAGCCATAGTTCGTCCCCCCACTGACTTTTCCAGAATTTGGTATCATTTGCACTTGAATGAGTCTCTTGAATAAAACAGAAATCAGCTTTAAAATTTTTAATATATAAAAAAGTTGTCTTTCTTTTAGTGTTGTTCCTTAACCCTCGAGCATTGAGTGAAATAACTTTAAACAAAAACAACTAAGAGTTGTAGCTTCTAACCCTGAAAAGTAAGTCGCAGGAAAATCTAACAAACTCTCCCTACAAAGAAATTAAACAATGAATGGAGCTTTTAAGATATTTAAATGTCAATACTTAACTGTTAGTTCTGATTCTCAAGATGTCACCTAGTCATTAGCAGGTTCAAGTTCTTTTCTCTTTCCTCCTCTGTCTATAACAAAGGCTCTGGGACCAATGTAAAAGGCTGCCTTCCCTTCTTCGCGTGCTTTATTCACCAGCGGCCACAGCATGTTTCTTCTCTGACGGTCCTCTGGGGAGAGGTCCTCCTTAAAGCGCAGGTTACTTGACTTCAGGAAAGATGACTGCTTAGCCGCCTTCCATACCGTATCCCTGTAGTGTCTCATGGAGAACTGGATCATCACTTCTCGAGGACGTCCCGTGCTTGTAACGCGACTCAGTCGATGTATGCTGTCGATGACGTCTGGTAGTTTTTCTTTGCATTCTGGCGCTGTCTTATGGTAAATGGAAATAACCTTGCTGCGAACATCTTCCCTTTCTTCTTCATTTAATCCTGAAAGCCGCAAGTCCCATCTCCTTTTATAACGTGAAAGCTCGAGCAGCTTATTTTCCATTTGCAGCACCTTTTTTTTCTGAATTCTCCACTCTCCTGACGGTTTCTGTCATCTTTTCTTGCATTTCTTTCATTTCGGCATGGATATAATCCACCGAATCTTTTAGATCATTTATGCTTGCTTGAAGACCGTCCGCTCTCTCATTTATTGTCAACTTTAAAGTTGCTATGATGTTTTCAGCGAAGTCATGGTCCTCCGTTGACTTGTGGCTTTAAGCCGACATTTTAGTTGGTGTATTTTCTGTGCTAACGGATTTGCGCTTACCACTTGCAGCCATTCTTTGTTTTTTTTTTGGGGGGGGGGGGGGGGGGTTAAACACAATATCTAACAGAGGTCTCAGAATAAATGCTTCCCTGTATTAAAGTTTCTATAATAGCTCCATATTCAAACAGTCTCGGAAGAGCTTGTAAAGAATGACTACTCACGTCGCCATCTTGCCGGCTCCGCTTTTCTAGCCGCCTTATCTCACCGTGCGAGAGGCAAGTGCGTCGTGCGTCACGGGCAAAAGGTCAAAGGTAATGTGACCGGAAGGCTTATTGTGTTGTTTTTCTTGCAAAGTAATAATAATACTAATAATAATAATAATAATAATAGTAATAATTGTAGTACATGTGTAAGAAAAAAAAAAAGACCAAAAGGGCACTTGGGGTCATGGAGCAAAAGGGGCAGGTGCTCAAGCCCCCTTAGCCCCCCCCTGCATGTGCCTGCTTGCTTTGGATTCTCCAGCTTTGTCTGCTTTTTATGACATTGTCATAAAAAGACTTAAATGTAGTACGTAAATTTCGCCACTAGATGGCAATAACTGAGCACTTCCATACTATAAATCTGTGAAATGTCAACAACCTGACATACAGCAGCACACCTATGGGTTATAATAAAATCCTCCCCCAAAAAGAAAAAAGAATCAGCACACATCGTTCAACCAGACATAAACCTATACACATATTATGTTTTCAAACTCCACTGAAGTTTATGTCACACTTCAGGTTGTAACAAAACACACTACAAAGCATCTTTACAGTGAGACACGTTTGTGTAACTGTTTTTTTTCTTGTCCGACTTTTGGGCCGGAAGTCCCAAAGTCTGGGGCTGGGACAGTGCAGTGTCCCAACGTTACACTGCACTGTAACGTTGGGACAGACCTGTGAGCAATAGCCCCAAAACCTAACAGCGCATACTTGTCATTTGTCAATAAATTTTGACAAATGACAAGTATGATTGAAATATTACACAAAAGTATTTGGAATGGCTGCTTTCTTATTCTGAACACATGCAGCGGTTTGGCTCACTGAATGCAGCAAGACAGTTAAATGTAGTGATTAATATAATTCGCAAAAATCTTTCAAGGTCTTTCGTGGCAAGACTGAGATCACAGTTGGATTGTTATGTACTGCCCCCTCGCGTCAAGAAAATGTGAACGCAACTTGAGAAGGGAGGCTTTACGCATGCGTATTAGTGCACATGACATTTTCAAACTGGACGGCGGGTAGCAGACGACAACAGAGAAGCGGCACGAAAATCTTTTCGAGGAGAAACTGTTGGTGATAGTTGGAACCATGACCAGTACTCTTAAAGGAATCACTCTTAAAGGAAGCGCGGAGTTGGTGGCTGAGTTCTTCTGTAAGTATTCAGCTTCAATCCATAGCTTAGCAGCTCGTTTCTTTCCTTAGCTTCCACACAACACGTTGTGCTAAAGTGCAGCGGTTGGGCCTGAGCTGACTCTTTGTAAAACTCTCGAACTCAACATGAACCTGGAATAAACACCGGAAGCCAGCGTGTTTGCTCTCAGAGCTATAAATGCAACTAATTGTCATTGCAGATAACGATTTATTTTTGCTTGTCTTCATAGTGGAATGCACCGCTCACCTGCTCTACGCTGACGTTGAAGTCGAGCGCTACAAAAGCAAATCAAATGGAGTTTAATGACATTTTTCATAATATTCATCCCGAAGCCTATAGGAGCGCAATTTGTCCTTAAACTGATCTTTGCCTCGGTGTTAACGTTGTTTACTCGGGCAGAAGGCATCGATATGGTGACATTTTAGCGCTTTGTGGGGAATGTTTAGCGTTAGCTTGCTGGGTTTAATGAATTACCGAGGAGCTGTTGCGCGAAGGTGGCTTCGTTTTAGCCTTACATCATGTTATGAGGTCATTCCTTCATCAAAATCATACCTGGAGCGTTGCCTTGGTTCTTTCATGCATGCTTGAGAAATACTTTAATGGCCAGTGGGAAAAATGCATCTGTTCATAACGCCTGGTGGACCCAAGACCTGCTCCTCCTAGACAGGACAAGCTCATTTATTAGTCTCCTGCAGGGCGCCGCTGTTATAGATTAACTCGTGGCAGCAGCTGGCAAAGACAGATGTTTGTGTGGGCGTGGCTTTTTAGGACCCCCTTTTACCGAACCAGGAAGTAAACAAGGCAATAAGTTTAAAAAACTAAACAATTTTGCAAAAATACTGTCCGATTCCGTAAGACACCCATTAAGATCTCGGGAATAACTAATTAGAAAGACGTTTATTGATCTAACATGGGATATTGCTTTTTTTGTTTTTACATTAATCTGCAAAATCACCAAAACGTGCAAATTTGTCAGAACTTGTCCTGATTTCTGTGTTGCTTCAGAGATAGAAACCCATCAAAAGAAGATCGAAATAGATCTCAAGATGCCATAAACGGATCTCAAAGCAAAGATTAGTCCCTGAAAGCCGAGATAAATGTTGAAGAGCCATGGAATTAAAAATAAAATGTTTAAAAAAATGGACGGGCTATGTTGTTTTCACATCTCTTCATCTCCCTATTGTATGATATTTCAACAGAAAATATTTCCACAGAAATTATAGCAAAATATTTTTAAATACGTTATAGTTTATTTCTTAGTTCATTTACAGAAGGTGTGGCTACTGCAGATCTATGTGGCAGTGTCATTTCTTCATTATTGTTGATATTTTCTTTCATAATTTAACTAAACACCTTTATGCTTTTCATCAAGTGACCCTAATACTCAACTATCAGAGACAACGCTGACAAAACAATTGACTTATACACTTTTACATCAGAAACGGGTTAAAATTATCACTCAGATCCTGCAATAGCATTGCAGGATCTGAGCCAAACACACAGTAGGCTGGAAGTGTTAATAACTCACATTACAGATACTTGAGAGTCAATTCCAATGATTTTCTGATAAGTGCTAGTTCCAAAAAGCAGAAACCTTCCACTCGGGTTTACATTGCGGCTGTTCATATGATAAAATTAATTTATTCTGGTGAACCTGAATATGAATGGGATTGTCATGTTACTCATTGATCTGGTTCTCTGATCTGGTGTTTTCAAAGCGCACTGAATGCTGCTCTGTTGAAACTTTCATGTGCAATATTAAATACTTTTGCTTCCAATGGGATTTATATTAAAGTTTTGCAAACGGTCTTGTCACACAAGTAGCATTTTTCAACAGGCATCAACACAGCCACCTACAATTTAGAAAGTCTGCGGTGCGCAAAGATTTCAACCAGTTGATTTAGCCACCAGTTAATCTATAACACCACCAGAAATTTGGGTCTATGACAAAAATTTCACTGCTGCTGTTACAATTTCTTGAGTCTATTTGACCCATAAAAAGCGTCACAATTTTAAAGCCCTGCTTTCTTTGGTTCAATACTGATACTATCACAATATTTACTGCTTGTAAATTTTACATGCAACACTCCAAATAAAGTATGAAAATAGGTTGCTTAAGTTTATATTAGTTTTAGCTTACTGAAATGTCTCTCCCCACGAGCAACAGTCATAGGCAACGTCCAAAATATAAATAAAGCAATCAAGACTTCTCAAAAATGCTGGTTGCATTTTATTCAAGCTGCAGTACATAAATTTAACGAAAAAAAAATGTTTTCTCTATATTTGTTAAAGCTGTCACCAGGTCGTGACAGTTTATGAGACAGATAATCTGTGGAAAAAAAATCAACCTCCTACAAGTCCTCCCTGAACTACTATTGCTAGCTAAAGTAATGCAAAACAACCAATCAGATCTAGGAGGAGGGTCTAAGCGCTGACAATCAACCTCACTCGCTGCTGTGCTAATTGTGGGGAAACAACTTATCATTACAGTAAAACTGTTTATCTGCCATCATTGGTAGCTATGCTAGCTAGACTGAGCATTTACAGCAGGCTGTGCTAGCTGCAGCATAGCACAGAGCGAGGGGGAGGAAGGATGGGCAGCTAAATGAGATTGTGATTAACAGCACTAAGACCCGCCTCCTGCTTCTGATTGGTTGTTTCTAGATAGCACTGGAAGAAGGCAGAGGAAATAAATGTTTCACATGCCAAAATTTCACAACATACTGCAGCTTTAATTTCACTTAGAAGAGGACGAGTCAGGAGGGACGTAGGTCAGAACTGCTGCTGACAGACTCATCTGTTAAGTGTGGTAAACGGTACAAGTACAACTTAAATATATGAATATGTTGGGTTTTTTTTTTCCTTTGTTCATTAAATGCTAGTGAAATGGAGGCAAACAGTAGTCTGTAGCAAAGCTAACTGTGCTAAATGGTTGATAATCTCACACAATGTACTCACATCTCTTAGAAAGAAAACTTACAAACTGATACTCTTGTCTTTTTTGCTCTCTATCTCTATATTTTATTTGAAAACCTGATTTTATCATTTTTTCTAGGCATAGCAACAGCCACAGTCTTTCTTATCTTCTGCTCACTGCTGAAAAACACCGTCACCATCAAGCGCTCCAAGCAGAAACCATTTCATGCAGATCCTGGGGGGTTAAGGGCAAATATGGATGTGCACTATTTTATGGGGGGGACTCTCGGCAAGGTGCCCTCGGAATTGTCCTAACTTTTGCCCCCTGTATGGCGCCCCCAGTCTCCTGTAGGAGACATTTTTTCTTGGAAGCCGGGGCACAACTGCATTACAACAATAGGAACAGCACATCCATGAGCTGCAGTTTCCTGGCTTCCTCAAGCAGTGAAATGACCCCCACAGCATGATCCTATCATCATTTTGTTTGCCATTTTTTTAAAAGGTTCAGTTCATTGAAAACCTCAACTTGACACTTAAAAATATTTGAGTCATTGCATTCAAACGGCTCAATCTTTTGTCTCCTCTTTTCCCCATAAAGAGGGGCCAAATTCAAAAACAGCAGGTTAAGATTTTTTAAAGATCAGTGATCAGCTGGAAAACTGCTGATCACTGATCACATAGTTGAAAATGACATTTTTGTAACAGGGGCTTCTGTTATTGTGAAAGCTGAAGTGCACCAGCTTTTGTGTTTATAGTCTATAGAAAGAAATCCAAAAGGCCAAACATATTTTTTTGCATGTTGGAGACTACCAAATATTGCATTCAAGCAGTTTGTGTTGATATGTCAAACATTGTGATTGTAGTGATCATTGCAATTGGATATACTGAGCTGGTCTCTCTCAAAGAAAGCAAGAAATTAATATGAGCCAGTAAGGTCTGATCCATGCATCTCCAGTTCCACTTCAACATGGTTTCTAAGCATCTTTAGCTGAACCTTGACTAACCCAGTGTCTCTCTACAGCCTTTGGCATCAACAGTATCCTGTACCAGCGGGGCATCTACCCTCCTGAGACCTTCACCAGAGTCACACACTATGACATGACTTTGCAGCTCACCACTGACCCCAAGCTGAAGAACTACCTGACCAATGTGGTGTCTCAGCTCAAAGGTACCGGTGCTAGGTGGAACGGTCACCTGAACTGAAATAGTTTGCAGATTTTATTCCATGGATTCCTAATGTTCCAATGACAACTTGATTTTTCTGCTTGGCTTTGGCTACAGGTCACCAAACTAAAAGGTTGAAAGTTGATTTTGGTAGCCAGATCACAGTCGAATATCTCTGTTAAAATCAGTAATTCAGACACAGTAAAGTAAGAGTATGTAATATCATTGGCCAGTAGGTGGTAGCAATTGATAGATAATCTAAAAATACTGCCCTCAATAACATATGCAGATGACGATAAAGTTATCCTGGTTAAATAATTTTGCATTTCTTAAATCATTTTGTTTGAAGTTTAGTAAAAATCTGTTGATACATGAGAACCAAAAATGAAAGAAATTGAAAGAGTTTTCAATTCTTTCATTTTGGTTGGATTCTCCATTGTTTCTTTATGTCGGAGTGGACCAATAAAGCAGACACCATTTTCTTAATTTTGGGCGATCCTGCGATACTTGCGTGTGAGAGGAAGTTTGTTGCTATCTCAAGCAACTTTTCAGATCAATTAAGTTGATCGGCTAGAAAACTGCAATCAGTGCACGACTATTTATGTTTTTAGTTGTAGACGTGAACAAAAGATCTCAGGAACTAATTACCGTAACGATGCTTTTAGGAAGAAAATGACCAGAAAATGACTCCTGGTCGATCAGACCTGGAGAGCTGGAATCGGTTCTCTCCAAATGTTCTTCTATTTTTCCAGCAATAGTAAATAACCTGAACTCATTCAGAAGGTGGAGTTGCTGTGTTTATCCTTGTTTCAGAGTGGCTGTTTGACTGCACTGTGCAGAAGCTGGTGTTGGTCATTACGTGTCTGGAAACCAACGAGGTGCTGGAGAGATGGCAGTTTGACATCGAGTGTGACAAGTCATCTAAGGCGAGCAGGTCAGCGCCGTGTTGCTTTCCTTAGATAAAAAATCTGATTTCACACAAAAATATTTTGATGTTTTTGTGGAATTCAAATTAGACAGAATATTTGTTAGAAACTGTACGGTACAAAATGATCTCCCCCAGCAGGGGGCAGTATAAACCTAAAATAAGCTCTCAGACGTCAGTAAGGATGAGTTTTAGCAGTTAGTTGTGTGTTCCCAGTGCTCCCAGGGAGAAATCCATCAAAATCATTCAAGATGAGATCCGCTCTGTCATCAGACAGATAACAGCCACGGTTACCTTCCTCCCTCTGCTGGAGACACCATGTAAGTTCCTCTTCTTTCTCTTTACTATCTCCCTTTGTTCCAATGATCTCTGACCTCTGACCTTCCACTGCAGGTGCCTTTGATCTCCTGATCTACACTGATAAAGACCTGGTGGTTCCAGACAAGTGGGAGGAGTCTGGCCCACAGATAATCGACCAATCAGAGGAGGTGCGCCTGCGCTCCTTCACCACCTCCATCCACAAGGTGAACAGCATGGTGGCTTACAAGAGGACTGACTCGGTTTAACCCGCTGAGGCACCGGGGCTGCTCTTTAAAGTACATTTTACAGGACTTGTTTTTCTTTTGTTTTGTTTTTTTGCTTTGGAAGAAATTCTTTCCTTTCTGATGTAAATGTTTTTCTTGAATGACAATTTTCTTTAATGTGTCTGTTATTACATAGTGGCCAGCTTCTGTTTTATCAGATAGTGCTTTATATGTTCATCTTTTTAAAAAGTCAAATAAAAACTTTCTGTTAACAGATGGTTTCTTTTTCCTTTTTCCCAGGTATGGAGTTAAATTTGTTTCACAATTCAATATAATAAAAAAAAAAAATCATGTCAACTTAATAAAAAAGAAATTGTGGTCAAAACTTTTGGATTTGCAAAAAAAAATAAATAAATAAAAATAATTATATAAAAAAAAAACATTACAGCCAACTTATCTCCGTCTAGGGAACGCCACAGGAAAGACAGCAAGTTCCCAGACGAGCTGTCTGGGAAACTTCAGACACATCTTGTTTAAATAGTTTGTACAAATGTTTGCTATGTCTTGTGTTAGAGTGAATGTTTGTATGTTTTGTGTTGCTAAACATTGTTTACTTGACTATAATAATTAGTAACTGATTGATTGATTGATTGAAAAATTCAAGTTCTTAAAATACTACAAACAACGAACAGAATGAAAAATAAGCACTATTTATTGAGGCGTACTGCTTCCTTGGCTCAGTTTTCAGTGGTGTCGACAGATCTAGGTGTGAAACATGTTCATATTGTACCACATCAGTTTATTACATTTCAATGGTTTAGAAATACACAAAACAACCACAATTACAAAGAGCTTTCGGAGTGTGCATCGACAAGTGTTTCAGTGTTGAAGCTGCATTTAAGGAACATCTGTTGTGTGTTTATGAAGATCTAAAGTTTCCAATTTGAATGGCTGATCAGCTTCACTTGAGATATCTTATACTTGACAAAACCAGCAAAGCAGCCAGAAAAAGTGATTGGTATGTTGTACCAAGTGCAACAATAAGTTATAGAGTCAGCACCTGCGAGAGTGAGTAAAACACATTCGTCACTTTTTTGTTTGTTGGTGTCACATTGTAAGTTGTTACAGAAATCCTTCAAAACTGTAAAAAGAAACTTCAGAAACATATTTTTATCATCCTAAACTGTAAACTGGTTTGTTAGGTGTCTCTCAAAAACCAGACAAAAACCTTCATGCAATTCAACTTTTATCCTTATGGGACTCAATTTTGAGGCACTATAGTAGCCTTTGCGATGCCACTGCCGAGGTGTCTTTGCGATGCCACCGCCGAGGCCCTTGCCTTTGCGATGCCACCGCCGAGGCCCTTTGCTGCCCTATTTTGAGTTACCACTTTCCTCCACATCAAGATGTTGAAATACCAATAGCTGGTGTTGTGTTTTCTTGTTCGGTACTCATATTCACAATGAACCCCACTTCTTTTTGTTAGATAGCTGTGTTAATTTTTATTGCTAACATCCAGGTAATCAACTTCTTCTCTTCTAGAATAGTGCTGCCTACATGTAGGAACTTGCGCTCATTGCCTCCAGTGGACAACAGCAGTACAACATGCACATGAACAGAAAGTGACAGGATACAGAACTTGTAGCTGTACTTTTCAAAGTGAATTAGGACACATGAACACATAGCACAAAATAACTCAAAGACAAGTTAAGATGAGAACATATTCTGACAGCTGGTCATATAAAACCATCTTGAGTCAATTGACCTGGTGTTTAGTTGCTTTTGTCAGTACATGTTTTACAGCAAGGTAACTTCTGGAAGCGAAGGGAATATTTGGGTAGCCTTTGGTCTGGGACTTGGAAAGTCTTATTCTATTGGAAGCCTTTGTTACAGTAAAATCCAACTAGCAAATCTGACCTAATCTGAGGAAAAAACAGTAGAAGTAATTTACAGTGAACCCCTCGACTCATGGATCTTGGGGACAAATAGCTAAAATCCACAAATATTTGAGATGCCCTATAAACACACAAATAGCCGATTTCAAAAGTTCAAACACCAAACATACCTTAACATGCATTACTGCACACAACGGAAACCTTCTTAGAACTACTGCAGGAGCTAATGTATGCTGTGGTGATAGGAGTATAGCCAGTCAGCAACCAGGGAAAATAAATGGTGCTTTTGGATAATGTGAGAAGTAGCATTGTGGCTAGGTATTTCAGTTTCCCAAGCTGCATTTTTTGTTATTTCAGATAGCCTGTTAGAAAACTTTTGTGAATAATCTGGCGTTATGGCAGAAAAAAAAAAGTAAATTCATAAATATGCGCAAAAATGCTGAGGGAAATAAATGTAACTGTCATATGGACATAACACACTGAGTAAATCTCATTCGTCAGTTGTAAAGCAAGTTTATTAGCAAACCTACAATTCCTATGACAACTGAGTGCTCCTAAGAAATGCTACACCTTGCAATGTAGAAACTTTAATAAATATAAAAAATAAAATAAATATGGATCAGTAATGACAGTGAGTGAAACGGTATAAATGACTCAAACCTTTGTGTTGTGTGTGCTACGAACAAAGATATCTAAAAAGTTTATCTATGACATGGTTGAAAGTATACAGTAAGTACAGCAGTTTATCCCACTGGTATGCTGCTGTGTCCAACCACCATAATGACCATAAATGTGCAGGTGAGACTCAATGGTTGAAGTCGCTGAGCGCAGAAAAGAGACTAAGGCTGCGTTCACACTGCAGGCTGAAGTGACCCAATTCTGATTTTTTTGTCAAATTGGATGTTTTTGCTGTGGCCATTCACACTGCCACACATATGCGACCTGTATGTGTGAACGGGGAAATTACCTGACAGCGTCCCGCATGTGCAGTAGAGTTCACAATAGCGTCAGCATTCTGCCAACCGCCATAAAAAGAAGAAATGCTCAGTGTTTGCGGAAGTAAATTTGAAGTTGTTGTCCGACCGGAGCAGCATGTTAACAACTTAACCCTCCCTCAGTCCATCATGGTTGTCGTTTCTCTTCCTGCTTGCGTGTGTCAGAATAGGAAGCTTTGTTGAGTATCAGTGACGTTCAGTTTGGATGAATGCGACCTGGACGTTGGGTCATATTTGAATCGTATAGGTATCAGATATGGGTCGCATTAGAAAGGAATACCGATCTGTGCTGTTCAGACTGTCATAAGATCAGATTCAGGTTGCATGATGTAAAAAATAAATAAATAAAAACAATTGGAATTGGGTCACTTCAGCCTGCAGTGTGGATGCAACCTAAGAGGCTCCTTTCTACACTTGATGTTTCCAGAGAATGACAATGTAAGTGATTTGAGAGTTGTTGATGTGGACATCATTGTCTCCAGTTTGTTGTTGGGAGTTTAAATTTGGATTATGTGAGCTCCTGATGCAATAATCAGGCAATGGGACAACGTTAATGCTGAGACTCAGCTGCTGGGTAAGTGGATTAACCCTCACAGATGACAGGAAATTAAACCCCGATGAATCAGCAGAATTTTGCCTATTGGCCTAATTCAAGTAAGAACATAAGCATTTCCCTTCTCAGTTATTCAACTTTAGTTTTAAAAGGGACATTTCACCATACTACCATTAAATCAGTATACATGTTCATTATTGCTTTGTAGCCATACAGATCAACATTATCCCTGTTCATCCATTAGTGTGCGCATATTGTAGCTGTGCGTTCCATTTGATCTTAGAAGTTGGAATTGAGTTTAGTATTATCTTGAAGTATGTGTGTAAGGAGTGGGAAAACTATGGGCCACATATGACCCATTGGTCTTTTTAATCTGGCCTGCCGAAGATTGGTACAGAATTGCCCAAATCAAATCGTATCATAATCATGACTCATTGATTTGGTCCAGTCCTGTAATGCCTGGTGTCCCACCAGGGGGCGCTTTAGGCGCCGTGATACATGAGTTGATTTTGTGGAACTCAGACTTCTCTGTTATTACTCTGCTGCTGCTGTGGACTCTGCAACAATGAGTGGGCCAAAGAGACGAAAAGTTGACGGTGAGTGTCACGTGTTCAATAGAGAATGGACAACTAAATACTTTTTCATTGATGTTCGGTCAAAAGCTGTATGCCTTATCCATCAAGAAACGGTTGCTGTTTTTAAAGAATACAACACCAGGCTAATTATGATAACAACCAGTCAATGCAAGGAAGGTCGTCCTTGCATTGACATTCCGTGCTGAGAATGGCAGTGAGTTTCATCTCCCTTCACACAACACCCTGAAATGACACCTCAGAAGTTCAGCTCTCTTAAACTGGGTGAGTTTTATGCTTCATTAAGTGCAGCCAAATTTCCTAATATCCAGAAGATGGCACAGAGGATGCTGGTGTGGTTTGGCTCTACTTACATGTGTAAACAGACTTTTAGTGTGATGAGCAAAGACCCTCACAGAGCTCAGCTGAGAGATGAAAAACTCAGATCTGTTCTGAGAATGACCACAACACTAACACCTGGGAGATTAACAACACTGTTACCATAAAAGTGAATGTAAGTATTAAAACTCTAAGGCTTTTTCTAAGTTTATGTTTTGATATGTATGCATGCTAGCCAAAAAGTTTCCCCTCCCCTGAAGTGTGTGTATGTTTGACTGCCCTGTGTCTCCATGTTGCTCTGCAGCCTCTTGTCTGCACTGCTGCAGCTCAGCACCAGCCCAGACAGGAGATAGATGAAGTTAGAACTGAGAAATAGAAGGTTGAGTGATTTATCTTTTTTAACACAGAATTATGTGTGTTGTGTGTGTAGCTGAGTTGATTTTATTTATTTATTTTACATAATTATTATGAACCTTCTCAAATCACTTTTTTTGTTGAGTTGAGATGTCTGTTGTTTTTGGTTCCTGATGTTGTTCTGGGAGGACGGTTATTGATGTGGCACAGAGTGGGGTTCTGTAAGGTAGCTGCAGCAGCCAGGCAGAAGCTGCAGCAGCCAGGCAGAAGCTGCA
>VMRN01000276.1:124902-135615 GCA_010277015.1 Poeciliopsis turrubarensis
CAGCAGCCAGGCAGAAGCTGCAGCAGCCAGGCAGAAGCTGCAGCAGCTGGTAAGTGCTGGTAAGATGTGCTAATGCTGCCTCTCACTCTTAGTGATGTTTATGTTGTTCATGATTGTTCTCACACTTTTGTACTGCATAAATAATAATGTTAATTATTTTTATGTGTCTTAAAAAAACCTTCAGGTTCAGTTAGAATGAAACTGCTGCCCTTTAAAGTTGTTTGAAATTTTCCCTCCAAAATGTTTGTAGAGCTGCTGGGATCTGACTGGATGTCTGTGCTGCACCGATGGTTGAGTCCTGTGTGATCCATTTTGCAACTGTTACATCTCACACACCACTTACACACTCTGCACAGCATGTGGTTCTGTGTATTACTAAAATATTGAACTTTATACTTACATTCTAATTTATAGAGTGAGTCTGTATATTTGCTCAATGCTTGCCTATAGTATACAAAATTCAATTCATATGCCCCCCACAAAATGCCACCCTGGGCGGTTGCCCATATCAGAAACTGCCACTGCAAGTCACATCTGTTTCTCTGCTCATCATTTTCAGTGGGACTTTTTTGGGTCTTGTTGGGGAAGTTGGGTTGTAGAGGGACCATTGATATATTTAATTCAAATTTAAATTAAAAAATACTTTGTTGATCCCAATGGGAAATTATATTATATCTTATATATATATATTACTGGATGGAACATCAAATATTAGCCCCTCAAGCCAGTGACCTGTTGACACCAGACGCTATTAGTCATGTCCACAAAGCTGCATCCTGCACTGTTCCAATGCAGGATGTGCAGGAATCCAGTGAAGTGCAGCCAGGAGAGGCAAGTGAGGCATAGTCTCACTTGCCATAACGGAAAAATATGATAAAATAATTTATATTGCTATTTACACTCTGTAGTTTATACTGTAAAGTATTTATTTAGCTTAGCAAATTCTGATGATTTTTTCTTTAAAAAAAAAAAAAAAATCACTGAATTTTTGCATTTTCCTATTCAAATACTTGGAAGTGAAGCTGGTGAGGCAACAGTGAGCTGAGCCTCACCTGGATTGATCAACGTCTCACTAACCATGTTTCTCCTGTCTGTATGTCACCAATAAAATGGCTAAAAAACATTTAATGTATGAACAAATTTTTCATAATTTAGCTTATATAATATAATATACAGTGTTTATTGTCACCAGCTGTGTACGCAACGTGTTTCGTGTCGTGAGAAGCGATCAGAAACGGCAGAGACCAGATTCGTGGTGAGGCAGGCCGTTCTCCTGCCTCATGGCAGGGGGCGCTCATGATCCCAGACATTGTGACTCCACAGAGTAAGAGACAGTAACAGCGAGCTAGCCATACAGTAAAGTGCAGCCATATGTTTATAGGTTTCTTCTGTTACCACAGCAATCACGTATTAATAATCGCAAAATAAGCATTAAGCCTAAAACCATACAACTGCAACAGACTGAAAGTTCTGCTCTTTGTGGGGGAAATATTTCAGTGTTTTCTTTAGGGGCGTTGTTGTCAGTTGCTATGGCAACGAGTCTTTGTGTGTGGCCTGGCCAATGCAGAAAGTGAGAAAGATGTAGTTTTGAATTGTACTTCAACGGTTTTCCCCTCTGTTACGGAGCACAGCATAGAATTAATAATTACATTTCCAAGTTTCATTGAGTTAAAATTATTCTAACACAGCAGCGCGGCTATAGATGGCATGTAAAAGAATAGTCTTTTTGCCCTCCAGCATTGTCCGCATGTGTGAAATGTCGTCATGTAAACATGCTGGTGGTCTACATTTGGATATCTGATTATGATGAAGTCAGTGCCTCACCAGCTTTGCACCTCACCGCAGGAATCTGCTCATAGTCCCCATATTGCTGAACCAATTTTCTTAAAATGTGGCTTAAATTAAAGATGCCAAATCTTGCTGATGTTTGGATTTGTAAACTATATTCTCTCTGGATGTAGATATATAAATTAATTGTTTTTGTCAGTTCTGTCAAGATGCAACAGAGGATTGAGTAAATTTCTCTTTTATAATGGCCAATAATTTAATGTGACCTAATTGCTGCTGTATTTGGTTTAAAATTTAACAAATTAGGACTGCTATGCTTTATATATCTCATCCTATTTTATGATTACTTTAAATATGGCCACGTTCAACAAACAAATGATGTAATTAGTTCAGGGATACAGCAACTCAGATGAACAACTTGAAACCAATTGTATTCTTTTCATTTTCCATTTTTTGTCAGCTTAATATCACAAGCAGACCCGTTGCCAAGGCAACTGTCAATCAACAGTTCCAAGAGTTGAAGGCGCAAAGATTAAGTTCAAGTGTATTAGGAATTAACATGAAAAAACACACACAAAAAATTCCCACACAAAGAAATACCAAAACAGAACAATAAGTCTGCTTCAGATTTCTGTTTTTTGAATTTTCAGGCTTGATGTTTATTTTGCGATCAATAAAAAAACAATTGCCTGAACACTTATGGCAGTTGATTAGCTACTGATAATCTGTCACAAAGTAGATGTGTGGATCGCCTTATTTTTGTGCCAACTGAACTGAAACACACTGAACTATGCAGCTTGTGTTTGTTAAGTTTGTCAAAGTTCAGCTACAGCATACTTGACCTACTCCCTACTTTCTGTAATTCAAACTTTTTACTGACATGCAAAATGCGATTCTCTTGGACCCGGTTATCTGGCTGTCGTAAAGTTTTCAATTAATAGCAAAACACTGTGTCCTTTTTTCAGATTCTTTGCTTGATTGTGTCATTTCCCCGACCACTGATATTCCAGGCTCAATGCAAACCAATAGCGCATGTGGTGCACTGCAAGTCTTGTGATGTCTATCAACTAGTTCACTAACTGGACTTGCCATTTACCTTTTACAAAGTAATTTTGAAAAGCGGTCGTCCACTGGCTGTTACTACTTTGTACACAGCGCACAGCTGCTGCCAAGTTACTGTCCACAAATATATGCAGCCACATAAAGGAAAAATGTGTAGGACACATTGGTGGGGACATGTCCACACCAGGCCTTCAGGAAGTTACGCCTATGTTCTCGTATCTTAGATCCGACTTCCAAGATAAATGGAACGCGCCAGAACGTTTAGCTTTGAGAAGACAGCATGATTTCAGTGACAGATGTGGGAAGAACTGCTTGGTGAGAACCACATAACATTCGAGACCTTACAGTGGCTTTGCCTTTTCAGGATGGTACTACAAACATGTTATGTTTGTAGTACCATCATAACATGTTGGTTACATATGGTACTACATGTTTGTAGTACCATACAAATCTTATAAATGCTTAGTAAGTCCAGGAGACACAGGAGGCAATCCTGGAATTTGCAGTTTTTCCAGAAGCCAAACTATATTTGGATCACACCAGGCCATTGACCAGGCCTTTCTCACAATCCTCAGCCAGATGCTTCCAATGCTGCCGGTTTTTCTGACACCCTTCCAGCAGAGGGCAGCAGTGCTCTGATAAGCCAGCCAAGGTCTGTGAAAACACAAATGACAGAAAATGACGGGTGGCTTTTGTCTGGAAGTCATTTAGATCACTAGATGTAAAAGACAGAAACAGTTGGGTCCAAATTACCTCATATAGCTGAACACAAATGGCATCAATGAAGGAAACCTGCATGCTGGGTATCTTATCTCTTTTCTCACGATTCATAAGATCCTGAAGTAAAAGGCATAAAATGATTCCAAGAAAAAGTTGTAGTTTCTTTGTTTGGCAGTTTAAGTTATATGTCAGAATAAATTGCAATACGTTAAGATTTGTCTTCTTACAATAGGCTCAATGTTCAGTTCCTGACGCTCTTTGTCCCCCTGTTCAAAGAATTCAGTGGCCACAAGTTCTGCGATCTGAAAAAGTCAATGTCAACATTTGACTGCACACACATACAAGCCAAAACAGAAATGAATACAACTGCATTTTTAGGCTTATTCCAGTATTTGGAGCTGGGAACCCCTAATGCTGCTAATGAACGATGATCCGTCACATCTGGCATTTTAATGAAACTCCCATGAGACACAGTATTCTAAATAAAATTGTTTCTTAACACTGTCAAACTTTAAAAGAGCAAAAAGTGAAATACAAAGATTAAACACAGAAACAATAAACCTGCCAACAGAGACCTGCTATGTGCAGAGGTCAGCCTCAGGTTCCAATCAGCATCACTCTGTGGAAGCGAATACTGACGCCACCTGCAGGGCTCCATGGGTTGGTAATCAAGCCCCACAGCAGCAGAGCAGCAGTTCTCTGGCTGAGTAATATCTTATTATAACTCAGAAAAAAACTATTTACTTGTGTCAGTGAAAGCAACACCTTTCCATGTCTGCATCAAAACATTGAGATTTACAGAGAGATCTAGCAGTCATTCAAGTTTGGAGAATGTCCACATTAATCCATGACCAAGTCTAATTTACGTGTCCTATTATCCCCTTAGATATTATGTTACTGTTTATATTTTGTTCTCCACTGTCTATTGTATTTCATTCCTGTATGGTTTTTTAAGTTATTGGGTAAAAAATAGAGAGAATGTGAGGAGAGGAAATGGAACTGCTGTGTAAACTGTCTTCACCCACTTCACAATAAGAGAATGAATATAAACATCTGAGTACTTGAAAAAATCTTAACAGTTGATAACTGAAAGACTAAAGCATGCTGAACTTTATTCAACTAAATGTTTACTAGCAGCCACAAAAATAAGCACTTCAGAATTTATCTGGAAAAATACATTTGGGGGAAGCCAAGTGCAATAAACAAAGTTAGCAAAAGCGCCAAAACAAAATGTAGTTCTTTCTGCCTTTAATAACGTGTGGCCCTCAGCTTTGTATTAAGGCTGGGCAATATTAGGAAAGCCGGGTGATATTTGATAATGTTGATGAATGTTGGGTCCTGACTTAAATCAAAATATCTAATGACAAATAAACTGATGGAATGTCTCTCTGCTTTGGGTTTGTTGCAAACAGACCCCATGTAGAGAGCAGCTGAACTAAATTAATTACATAGAGGTCTTGATCACATGGTATTTATTTTATTAGCTAATGTCTACTGCAGTCCAAACAGTTCATTGCAACTCCAGATTGTATTAGGATACACTCTAGTTTCAGTTATGTTACGACAAACTTTCAGTCTGTCTTAACATAAGGTAATGCTTTACTTTGTTTAAAGTAAAGCATTACCTTTAGTCCTAGAAGATGTAACATGTTTCTTACTTAGACCCAATAAGATGCCATCCTGCTTGTCCGTTTCCATGTTACAGATCATTTGCATGTGTATGCGTGTTTATTGCGTTGTATGTTTTCCTCAGAGATGCAATCTAATGATGTGGGCCACAGCTGTTTTTATTAATGAGCACTCAGTTATGGACACACAAAGAACATGTCAAAGTGCTGAGCTCCCTCTGAGCCTTCCATTCCTAATGAGGAGCAGAATAACGAAGAGCACCAGGGAGATGAAACAATAGGGACACAGCTCTGAGTGCATGAGGACTTCACTGTCAGCTACTACATAAACAGAGATGAACCCAGTAATCAGAGCTGAAAGAGATAAAAACAGGAAACAGCCAACACAGGAAGCTCAGCTGCTGTCAGACAGATTCTATACATGGGTGAAGAAGCCAGCCTAACTGCTGTCAACAAAGGTTAAAGATGAATCCAACATCTGTACAGGTGATTTAATAGCATACAAGCTAATAGTAAATCAATGGAATCACAGATGTTTGTGTGGGGACAACAGCTATGAGATATAGAAGTCAGAGGTCGTGAAAAAGCCCAAAATTTAAATAGGACAGTGAAGGTGATCAGCTGTATGATTCAAACTAAATACCAAGAAACTGAAACAGTACAGTCTATTTCTGCAATAGGAGTATTTAAATTCAAATTCAGTAGAAAAATACAGCTCAATAAATGTTGAATCTGAAGGCTGTTGCTGATTGCATCATAAGGGTCATGACATGCTCGCTGGGTAGGGTTAGGGTTAGGGTTGGGGGTTAGGGTTAGGGGTTAGGGGTTAGCAAAATAGACAATAGTCCTGTCCTGGATGGCATCAGCAGTTGGCAAGCTCTGCTCATCCTGGTGCAACGTTGCAACAGTTAAAACTCCAAGGTGGCTTTGAAGCACTAAGTTTTACAATACCTCATCAAATAGATGCACTCAACCCATCACTTCCATTCCTGGCTGGATCTAACTGCATGGACATATTAATAAAAGACCTACCATATATTAGCAACACAATTAGACATCACAACTGTTTTAAAAAATCCATCAATTGCAGCAGCTTTGACAGCTAAGGAGAAGACCAATAAAATATATTTTCTCACCCACATCTCAAATGCCCGTAGAGTAATCCAGATTTCACTCCAAATAAATCACCCGCCCATGGAACTAAATGGAAGGAAAAAGGCACACATACCTCCACCACACTCTTGATAAGCATAACTTCTTAACGTTTCAACTAGGGGTGCAACGCTTGCAGTTGCACCCCTTTAGTTTATTTAGTTAATCACTGATTACCAATCTTTCAAAAAGCCTAATTTACCGATTCCGATTTTGGCCAATACCCGTTTTTTGAGATGTTGCTCAATATATCAAAAATGTTGCTGAATTGGCAACAATGGGGTATCTATTATTAACTGTAAATGTGCAGACATGACATAGTTGGCTGGTTCGTCAAACCTCGCTCACGGGAGAAAAGAAAAGCACAGTGGTTGATTTTTAGACCTTTGGCAAGGTTGATAACTAAGATAGATAAGATAAACTTCACATGTAAAAATCAGCCGATCTTCGATCTCCCAAAATTGAGAAAGTCGGCACCGATAAATCGGTGCACCCCTAATTTCAACAGCTAAATACAGCATTGACATGAAACAGTTTTTTCAATATAATCCATTAAAACAATCAAAAGTAACATCAATAACTTTCACCTAGGACAACCATTCCTACTCGATAGCATCAACAAAATCACAAAGTCTCCAAAAACACTCTCAAAAGTATAAAAACTAATATTGTCAACAAACATTGCACTTCAAATGAAGCTGAGGGATAATTCAAGCTGGAAGAGTCTTTCTAGCCCTACCTGCATCAGCCAACGATGCTTCCTGCTCATCACCGTCATCCAATCAACACTGGTCCAAGTGCGGTGATTGGTCATGTCCAATCACCGCACAAGTTCCAGCTGATAAGGATCATCATCCATGGCATCTTCCACTTTCCAGCAGAGCTCAACTTGTTCATTCACATGCCTCAGTTTCTCAGCCAGCTATCTCACCAGATCCTTTTCTTCGTAATTCCTCGTCCTTCCATCTCTAACCTCCGTCTTAAAAGCCGCTTAGCCGCGTCTTCTCAGAGGCTCCCGAGTTGCAAGAGAAATTCTTCTGGCCTCGATCATTCCAAGCAGCTTCTCCCGCCGCTTACTGGCCTGACTGGGATCCATCGTCTCCTGCTTCTTCGCCACCTACTCCACGGTCCATCTTTGGCAAGCAGACACATAATTCCACCGTCTATATCCCCGAGCAGCCTTTCTTCGCCTTAGGCCCTGGCTGGGCCCGCCAAGGTCTCGCCGCACCAATCTACGTTGCCGTTCCCTCCCAACTCATCATCCATCATCACCGCCATTCATCGCATCGCCTTTCCACCAGTTCTCCGCTCTGGTTCAGCCTCGTCAACAGCTTCTCCCACCGCCGTGTGGCTGCTGTGAGCCCATTCATCGGCCCTCCCGTCGGATTCCTCACGCCGTGCCTGCCTCAGGCTTCCGGGGTAAGATGTACCTTCACATGTCTCATTCATGTTTCGCAATGCTAGGAAACGCAGAGTTGTTCAATTAGTCCATCCCCTCCCAAATGAGTAGGTCGTATGCGTCACTCAATGCTTCAGGGCTTTTAACTTAATCAACGCTTAAATAAATTAATAAATAAATAATAGCATCCCTCCCAGAGAAACAGGTGGATCATCAACCTATTTTCACAGCTTCTCACACTCAGTAGTAGCCTCCGTCTCCTTCCGTTATCAAGCCCAATATGTTACCTTGAACTTTATTATGTCCCACTCAGGACCTCCTGCTCGTTTTCTTGTCTCTCTCAGTCAAGCGATTCACGCTTATCCACTCAGAAGGATTATTCATTCATAAAAACAGATGTAAGTGTAACATAGTTGAAATGGTTCAGGTTAAATTCTGCTAAAATGGGTTTCATAGTTGTCCTGTAATGAGTGGTTTTTGGCACCCCCTACTGGTTACCTATAAAAGGAGGAGAAACTGTAGATTCCACACAGTCTGTTCGGCACTCTACTGTGGTAGGTCATCAAGTCCAGTTCTTTTCTGATCAGTAGTGGTGATTGTGCTCTGAGACTGACGTGGAGTTTTGTTGCAGTACTCAGAACTGGTGGACCAGTAGGTCCACAGTTTATTGGTGGGGCAATAAACTGTGCTGTTTATTGTTGACCATTCATTACAGAAATTCAACCAACTAACCTCTGCAGTGATTACTGGGGGAGTAGAAGTCACATTGGTGCCGTGACCCGGATAGAACTACATCAGACCGGGCTGGAGACTTCTGATCCTAACCTCACATCGATGGAGCTCCACTGTGCCATCTGGGTTTTCAACAGTAGTCTAAGTAGCGCATCTGTGTGTTTCCATAAATCCTTGTGAAAGGACATTTATTTAGAGAGCTCTTGGATTACTGTCAAAATGAATCTCAGTAATTTTGGACAATCAAACATGACTCCACTCTGTATGGGTAGAGGTAGAGGGTTCTTTAACACCCCTGTTCCATTTTCAATGGGTGACGAAGCATTGGGTGGGGCATTACTTGTATCTGGCGTAAATGACTCATTTGTGACTAGGGAAGCCGCTACACCCAGTAGTCAGATCTGTCCTAATGTTCAGCCTCCTCAGTGTTCTAGCACATCAATCCCAGATTCTCATTTTAATAATGCTGGGCTGGTTGATCAGATGAGCACTATTGTCCAACAAATAGGGCAACAGCTGGCTGATAGTGTCATAGCACATCTGAACTCAAGTAACCCAAGTGGAACTGCGACAAAGGAAACTCAAAATGAGAGCCAGCAAGTCCCATACAGCTCATTAGATCTTTCTCAGGTCCAGCTCGTCTCCAGAAGCCAGGTGAGAGAACGACCTATTTTTAAAGGGGAGAGTTCTGATTCAATTACAGTTGATGAATGGGAGGACTCAATGAGAAATTACATAAAAAAGAGCGGTGTACAGCAAGAACACCAGGCTGAGGAAATCCTCATCCATCTTAGAGGCAGAGCAAGGGATGTTGTGAGGTGTGGAATACGCAGCTGTGGAATTGATGTTCAGCGCAATCCACAAACCATCTATTCACTTCTGCGCAAACATTTTGGGTCTGATCAGTGCTCCCCCGTACCACTTGCTGATTTTTACTCCACCCAGCCGAAAGAGAATGAGGATCCATTCGAATATTGGCGAGGATTAAATGGAGCTGCTGATGTTGCTGTTAGCCGTCTTAAAGAACAGGGTAAGACCTTTGACAATCCAAGTGTGGAAGTTACTCGCATGTTCATCAGAAAATGTCCATGTAAAGATTTAGCTCCCACCTTCAGATCCAAGACCATAGAAAAATGGTCAGCACAAGAAGTTCAGGAAGTGTTGGATGAGTATCATATGGAAAAAGGACTGCGGTCTGCTCACAGGGAAAGCAGAATCAGTGTGAACCGGGCAGAGGTAGACCTCACAGCACCCACATCCCTTCATAAGCAGGAACTGCAACAATGTGTAGCCCCAGACAATTCCACTATGGATAGGCTGATTAACATGTTAGAGAAAATGCTACTTCAAGCCCAATGCAACTTCCAGTCCAGCAGAAGACAATCTGTTGAAAGGCGTTTGCCGACTATTAAAGGACTGAACGACGTACCATGTTCTGTGTGTAATGATAATTCTCACACTGCACGTACCCACTGCCGCCAGAATAATCTGTGCTTCTTCTGTCATCAACCTGGCCATTCAAGTCGAAACTGCCGTCAAAAAAAGCAGCTGCCTTCCCACAACCAGCAGGAAAACTGAAAGATCTGCGTGGAGGGGAGGACAGCGCAGATCGTCTCAGCGACACTCCCATCTTGGATTCTTCTGATGATGACTGTGAGACACTGTACATTAATTACAGCAGCAAAGTTCCACCACAGAAGACATTGATTGTACAAGCCCCTCAGAGACTTTCTAAGACTGACAGTTTGTTCTACACAGATGTGACTGTTGGAAACAAACACTCTCTCAAAGCCTTGGTTGATAGTGGATCAATGGCATGTACCATAAGTGAAGAGACTGAAGCAAAACTTTCAAGCTGTCTCACAAACCAGGCCAAGAAACCGGCTGCTGATTTTGTTATTGTTGGATGTGGAGGTCATGTCATCACACCTTCTGCATTGTATGAACTCACTCTAATGGCTTTAATGTCATAATCCCTGTTTTAGTGGTTCCAGGCCAAACTGATGAGATGATATTGGGCAGTAATGCTATCAAATGGCTGATTTCACAAATGAAAGTCTCTTTTGATGAGACAACTGACTGTTCCTCTCAGAGAAGAGTTCACAAAGACAATTTGCCTTGTTTAATGTCTTTACTGTCAGACTCCATGTCCTATGACCCAGGTATGAACCCCATTAAGGTGGGCACAGCCAAACTCAAAAGGTCTGTTACTCTCCAGCCCCTGACTGAACA
>VMRN01000277.1:34092-44789 GCA_010277015.1 Poeciliopsis turrubarensis
AGCTACTGATGGACCGCTAGGCTACCGACGGACCGCTAGGCTACCGATGGACCGCTAAGCTCTCAGTCCCCAACTGCCTTTTATTATGTTAACAAACAAATAAGTTGGCTTTTTCACACAATCATGCAAGCAATTGAGCAATAAACTTGTCATGTTCCGTGTGTTTCTGTTGTGTTTGAGTTTTCTGTGTCCTGAGTCTCCTCGTTGTCCTGTCTTCCCCTTGATTGTTCCCAGGTGTGTCTTGTTCCCCTGATCACCCTCAGTGTATTTAATCCCTCCTGTGTCCTTTGTTCCTCGTCGGGTCCTTGTTGTACGCTGTCTGTCAGTTTGTGGTTTGTTTGAGCCGCCTGTTTGACCCGTTGCTACCGGTGTGAGCCCTGGCTTCCGCTCAGCTGTGCTGCCTGGCCGCAGACTTGTTGACTGTTGTTTTGGACTGTTTTTTGTTACTAAATCTACATCACTCACCTTACCTGGGCCTCCAGCGTCTGCCTCACCATCTCCACCCACACCACTTCATGATAAAAGGTAAGAACGTCACAGATTTCTCCTATCACAGGTTCTGTTTGGAACGCAACCCCCGTGAAAAACGAGGGTTCGCTGTAAACGGCTGGTACATACTGTCATCACGGTTTATTCCTGTTTTCTACGAGATATTTCATTGAAATATTTTATCCTCGTAAATGAAACTTTCATTAACCAGAGTTGAACAAGAATAATCCAAAACAATTAGAATGTGGGAAACCAAGGAAGTAATGGAGGAACCAGCAAGGTGCGACCGAGAAAGAGGTGGGATTAAATACTGTATCAATGGAGCTGATTGGCTAATTGACTGCAGGCGTGAGGGGAGAGAAAGTAAAAGTGGCACCGGGGGCGAGCAAGAGCACACACAGAACTAGGAAATGAATCTAGTAATAAAGCAAACTAAACATAAAACATAACCAGACACATGGATAACAAACAATCACTAATAAAGGACTGATCCAAAGAACCTCATCGACAGAAACAAACACTGGATAGTGATGAAACGAATCAAATCAAACTCCTGATGTTGTGCTGAAGGCGGAGCAGCAGAAGTGAAGAAGGGGTCACCATCCCTGCAGTGACGGAGCAACCCGCTCCACCCGCTCCACCCGCTCCACCCGCTCCACCCGCTCCACCCGCTCCACCCGCTCCACCCGTCAGGCAGCAGGTCGGGAAGATGATGCAAGTTCTGCTGAGAAACTTTGATTCAAAACGTCCCTTCAGTGTTTGACTTTGCAACCAGCAGAAACTTCCTGGGTTTGATCCAGTTTCATGTTCCCAGTCCCAACCTCACCCCGTCACCCCGTAATGCACATCAGGTACAAACTCATCAGCAGCAAATAGTCGTTGGTTCAGTGCAGTACACAGCGACTGAGTCACTGCCCCGCAGGCACACGCCTGCTCTGATTGGCTTTGCATGCCTGTATGTGTGTGTGGCCCGAAGCGCCCTGATAGGTCTCCATGAGAGTCCATCAGAAAGGAGAAATGAAGACGGATCGTCTGCATGGAGACTGCTGGCAAGAGTGAGAAGGATCTGCAGCCTGAGGAGGGATGAGCAGAAAGAGACTGAAAACAGAGAGATGAGGAGAGGTAAATGACTGTAGCTGGATCCCCAGGAGGAAACCATGAGGACTGAGCCGAGGAACGAGGCCCGACACCGTCTCTGTTCTCTGCTCCACCGCCGCGCCGAGCGCTGGGAGGCTACCTGACTGCTCTCCATCAGCTGCTGCTCATTAATAATCCTGCAGCACTGAGGCGCTTATTACTGCTGACAGCTACACATGTACATCCAGCAGGAAACTCACCACATACATCATCTCTGTCACAAAGTCCTGGGATTTACTGCATGCATCAAGAATCAGGGCTGTGCAGGTCAACATGTCGGAGCATAAAATGGAACAGGATTACTTATTCATCCAGCGAAGAGCTGCTGCTGCAGCTTTTTGTTCTCTGTGGAGATGGTTGTCTGTTGTTGTGACCATTCATTGCAGTGCAGCTGCTAAACCAACACCAGCCGGCAGCTGAGCACCAACTCCACTTCCTCACTAATGAACAGAACCAGCGCCGCAGACAAACGCGGGACGGCTTCGGAGACGTTCATGATCTCTAGCCTTGCTTTCCTTTCATGAATCTCATCTCTGGTTCTGACAGACCTGCTGCCGTCTCACGTCTGCCTGTTTCTGGAGATCAGCTGCAGCAGGTCCGTCAGGAACCACTGAAGAGCAGAACCGGGTCCGGTCCTGTCGGGCTGCGACCCGCATCGTTAGAACTCATTACTTTTACAAATTTTGAGCATACTTAGGAAGTCCAGAGGATCCTTCCTGACTTATGTAGCAGCCCAGAACAGGAGTATGTAGTTGACATGCATCAGTCCTGCCAGGTTGGACACCAAAACCCAAACCAGACGCAGCGGCGAAGCTGCAGCAACTGCTGCAGCTGCAGGACAACATGGACATTGAAGATTAGATCATGTTTTAAACTTTGTTTTTCCCAAGTTACAATCACAAAATTGCTTCTACATTTAGAGGTTTGTGAATATCATCCAGTAGAAGTCATTGCTGTCTGTAGAAAATGATAAGGATGAGAATAACATGTCATTTGAGTTACTGTTACAGCATATTCAGCAATAATTAAAGAACAAAACAAGTTCATCACACACATTCTCTGCTGAACTTCAGATCCAGAGTACAGAACCAACCCAACAGTGACAGCATTCAGAGCACCGAGAGGTCCAGATGGTCCAGTCAGTACAAACTCAGCTACTTCCTGAAGTGTTGCTGAAAACATCTGTCAGCTTGTAAATCTGTCAAGACGACGATCAGCGAGATTTCAAATATATTATAAGCAAATCTAATTGTCCCTCTTGGATTGATCAAGTTTATTTTTTGCAGCTGTGACATCTATAGGATGAATATCATGATAGCATCTGTTCAATGCAGATCCAGTTCAAATGAATGCCTGCACCCAGGCAGGCCTCTCACTGAAAGTGGAAATATTTCTGTAATTAGCAGGTCAATTGTGGCGAGTCTTTCATAACTGAGAAACAAGTACATGTAGAAGGAAACGTGAGTCAGCAGAGAAACCAGTTCAGCTTCTGAGTAGGAAGTAAGAAGGTGACTAGTTTATATTTGATAAAGTCGAAGATATGCAGCATTTAACAGGGAAAGGAAATGTGCAGCAGAAGAAAAAGGATCTCAGGCTGCAGCCAGTGGAGGGAAGATGGCAGCTGAATACTAATGTTCAACTTGCTGGATGGAAACACTGTCTGCTAACTCCCACATAAACACACACAGTTGTGTTTCCACTGGGTGGAGGTAGAAAAGGAGCCAAGCTGCATCCTGAATACTGATCACGTCTGCTGGTGGCGTGTTCTCATCAAAGTCCAGGAGATCCACACAACAGAGTTAAGACAGAAAAAGGCTCTCAGGACGAGAGAAGAGAGATGGAAATTATGATTAAGATGGCCATCTGTCTGTCCCTTTCCTCCCTGGGAACAGGTCTGTAAGGGAACCGTCCTTCTCCTCAGCATCACGCAGGCGTTCCCTGGCAGGCGTTCCCTGGCAGGCGTTCCCTGGCCAGAAGGGACATGTTGTCCCTCCAGGACATTCGCTCATGTTCCCAAGCACCAGGCCCACCTGAACCCTGTGGAGGAGCAGAGGCTAACCTGGAAGATAAGCTCCTCCCCTCTACAGGTGAGTCCAGCCACTCTGCATTGAGCATCAGTCAATCTCCTGTTCCCCTGACTCCTGACCCCTGACCTGCTTCAGTGGTCCTTCTGTCCTTCTGGATCCATTGTACCATCATCCCTGTTGCACATCATACACACTGTTTATATACTGGGAGGTCATGTGACTGTTGGGCATCAGGGTTTTTCTCTGTTCGCCTGCTGCTTCATCCTTCATCCAGCAGAGGGTGCTAGAGGGGCGGGGCTCTGACGCTGCCAGCACACCTGTGATTCATCATCCAATCATCCTGGAGCTTAAGAGGAGCAGGAAACTAGTTCCCTAACAGTTCCCTAGTCTCCTAGGAGACTAGTTCCCTATTCTGCCCTCATGGTCTGACGTCTACTTTGGAACAAATACCAATCAATACTGCAGTGGTGATCTTCGTATGAGGTAACTTATCATTAGCTTTAATGCTAACGGCTGCATTGAGCAGACAGAGTTCTGCTCCCTCCTTTCTGTCCTGATAACTGGAGCTTTACAAGCTGAATGCCACCAGGAGTTTCAGCCTTTATTCTTATCCAGACACCATCAAACTATTTTGGGCCAAATGAAGCTCCGTATTTACACACCTTCACCTTGAAATCAGCCAACGCTTTAGTGACACTTTGACTAATGCTGGAGATGTTTTCCTGTCGAAATGTCGGCAGTAAAGACGCTGCTGGAACGGAGGAGTGTGTGTGTGGAGTGTGTGTGTGGAGTGTGTGTGGAGTGTGTGTGTGGAGTGTGTGGGCAGACTGACGGGGAGCCAACGTGTGGATGCTGCATTCAAAGGCATCAGTGTCTGTGTGTGTGCTCAAAATGTGCGAGTTCATTTTTATGCTCAGTGTCTCTTGGCAGCTCCATTGGAGAAGGATTTCAAAGCCCCCTGCAGGGGCCTGTTGTGTCTGAATCGCCGCGGTAACGGGATTATTTGGCTGGACGGGATGGAGGCCGAACCAAAAACACAAACTAGAGACGGAAGATCAGCTGGGACTGTTGACTCATGTTTCACAGTAAGAACCCCCAACCACACACACACACACACACACACACTGAGAAACAATGTTACCTTCACTGTCAATCAGTAAAACCAATTCAGTGCAAGTAACAAATAATACCAGCTGAGTTTTATTAGCTTTAATAATATTAGCATCCAACATAAATGGTCTAATGTTGGATGGTAAACTTCATAATCTATAAATTAATAATGATTTATTAACTGCCTGGGTGTGGTGTAGCTGTTGTCAAGGCAACGGCAATAAATTTAGTTCTTTTTTTTTTTTATTAGAGCCGAAAGGAAAAAAACGTTTGCATGTGTAGCGTTTACACATGTCATTATGGACACATGCTAATCAATACTGACGAAAGATTGCACAAAAATTACAAAATTAATATCCAGCAGTTTCAACTTTTTTTTTCTCCCCCAACAGAAAATAAAAATTAAACAATATAACTAAAAAAACCAAACAAACTCTCATCTGAGCTCAAAGTCAACCTGATGGAAAATAAATCAATGAATATATCAGTCATCAGATATGAATATTTACATTGATGACCTTCAGTCGGCCAAAACTTCCAAGTTTGAAAAATAGGAAAGAAAACATTTTTATTTTCATTGTTCGGTTCTGGAACCTGTTGCTGTTTGCTAACGCTGACCCCTGACCCTGAGCCGCCGCAGCACGTCCAGCGGGTTTTAACTATCCACAGTAAATGACTTGGAACTCAGGAACGACGTTGAGCCGTGATTGAACTTGAGGAGTAACGAGTTGTGCTTTGTGTCCACCAGGGGGCATAGCTGAGCTCCTCACACCGGGTCCCACCCAGCAGGAGGCGAACAGGAACCAGTCAGTCCCAGTTCAGGCTGAGTATTCGGGTTTTTCTGGTTAGCTCATGCTAACCTTATTCTGTTAACTCTTTGAACAACGACCGGTAACATCAAGGCTGCTCCCTGTGCAACCCCACTGACCAACACCCAGACTCACCCAGCAGGGGGCGCACATGGGTCCCCCTCCAATCAACCTCTTTAATTCCTCAAAGCTTTACCTCCAATTCTGGAGAGTTTTCTGGAAAGTGGTCCACTAACCATAGCAACCAAGGGAAAATCGTATTTTCAGATAAAAATGTTATAATTTGTTCAAATTGTGTCGCTGTTTTGCAACAAAATAATAAATGAGTAACTTTTATAATGATGAAGCAGATATTGAGGACAGAAGGTTGGAGAAACGCGTCTTCATTAGACTCATGCTGAGGAACATGTGAAACTACAGTTCGGTCCTCAGAGACCTGCAGTCGACCCGGTTCGGTCCGGTCCGGTCCAGGTGCATTGAGTTTGGATCTTCATATCAGAAACATGAATCTGAGTGATTTCATTCACTTTGCAGCACAGCAATGATGAGTCGCTGTCCATCATCATCCTCATCCTGATGATGCGACAGGAAACAGATCATCAATGGTTCCCAGCCAGTGGTGGAAACGGATCAGAGCTGAATCCTGAGCCAAGACCAGCAGATCCACTGGGTTTAACTGGACAAAGAAGCAGCAAAGCTAAATCTGCTGGATTCCTTCCAGAAGGATGGAAGGATAAATACCAAGATGAGCAGGAGACGCATAAGGAACCAGCGCTGGTGATGTAGGACAGAACCGTCGCCAGGTGTTTGTCTGCTGGGTCGGTAGAACTGGACCTGCAGCGGTTCCCTGCTGTGCCAGTGAGGCTGCATGCAGCTCTGCTCATTACCCTCTTAATGGAGCAGAGAAATCTGCTATGTTTCTGCTCCCTTTATCCCTCCATATCTCTCTCACCCAGCCAACCAGCACCAACCCAGAAGCAAAGACACGAGCCAGGAAGCGGCTGAATGTTGGGACGGACGGCGCCGCCGCGCGTCCAGAGAGACGATGGCAGCAAGAAAGATGGAGGAAACAAAAGGTGGAGGAGAGACGAGGAGCCGCTGCAGGCTGGCTAATAAAGATGCTAATGAGTTAGCTCAACATATCATCAGGATTCGTCTCTGGCCTCGGGTTCTGCAGAATAAATCAATAGAAGAAATAAAACGTTTTTTATTATCTGCTTCTTCACTAAATGGACCCAAACAGAAGCAGCAGAACCGACTGAAAGCCTCGACCCACCAACTGTCTGCAGACCTGAAGCAGCTTCTGACCCTCACAAATCACAATTTACTGCAGTTTCTAGAAGCAAAAACATCTTTAGTCGCCGTCTGAATCGTTATCTAGACTAGAGTTTAAACGAGTCAACGTGAGGATGACCGAGTGCAAGTGAACGCAGCACAGACACCCCCCTGCCCCCCCTCCCTCCCGCTTTGGGTTTGGCTGGTGATGAGAGCGAACACCAGCAGCTGAAGGTGGGGGGCTGCTTAAAGGTCGGGCTTTAACAGGGCCGTTAGCGAGCTGAACACAGATTAAACGATGGAAGCCAAAACATTTCAATGTTTCGACGAGTTCAGCTGCAGAGTTCAGGAAGCTGCAACGCATTGCTGAGGACAAGACCGAGAAGACGGAGCAAAAGATTCAGATGTCAACAAGAACAGACGGTAAAAAATAGATCTCCACTCCTCCCCGAGTGGAAAACAGGCTGAGTGGACAGAGAGACGAGGGACAGAAGGACGAGGGACAGAAGGACGCGGGACAGAAGGACGCGGGACAGAAGGACGCGCCAGGGAGGAGGAGATGAAGACAGGAGCAGAATGAGGGAGGTCAGCAGCCATCAGCTCTGGACTGCACATGTTCATGGACTGCACATGTTCATGGACTGCACATGTTCATGGACTGCACATGTTCATGGACTGCACATGTTCATGGACTGCACATGTTCATGGACTGCACATGTTCATGGACTGCACATGTTCATGGACACAGTAACCAGAGACGCAGTCGGGTCGGATCCATCATGGTTCAGAAACCAATCCGGCGTTTTGATGGACCAAACTAAACTCCTCTTCACATTAACCTTCAGCTTAACTCTTCTGTCTCCTCCAGTTTGTCTTTGGATCCAAATGATCCCTGAATCATTCATAAAACTTCAGTCTGAAAAAATCTCATTACTCTGGTGCTTCTGGAAGTCGTGTCCTCGAAGTGGGAAGCTCTTAACAATTAATGAGATTTCTTGTAGGTTGTGGCATCTGGTTTGATCTTTCTATTGTTTTATAGGTGGGTAACCAGCGGAAACATTAACGTCCTAATAAAGAGTCAGCCCATCATCTGACAGCATCACTGAATATTTGGCTGAAACAGAAAATGTTTTAATCATTTTTATCATCTCTAATGAGCCACGGCTCATTTTAAATCTGCTTCAATCCCTTAGAATAATGTTTTTGATACAATATCTCTATTTATTTCACACTGTGCATTAATAGCTTTGCTTTGGCTATTAATAAGTGGCAGCTGCTTATTGATAACCTGAGAGAGACGAAGCTCTGCAGCCGATCGGCACTCAGACGATTCACCGGCTGGAAAACCAGATCTCAGATCAGAGACCAGTTTCCTCTTCTGACGTCTGGGACTCAGAGCTTCACATGAGTTCACATGGTCAGGGCTTCACATCCACCCAGAGGACACAACCAGCAGCTCGCAGGTTGTTGCTTTGCAGGGGTTGAAAAATTTGAATGAACATATGATAAAAAATACAAAATGAGCCAAAAGAAAACCAGGAAGGGACGGGAGCAGACGAAAGGATCCAGCAAGGAGTGACTGAAAATGAGAGGCTTGGACAGGGGAGGGTGAATTGTGAACAGGAGATCTGGCTGATCAGAAAACGGGTTGCAGGTGTGAGAGGAGGAGAGAGAGAAGGTGGCACAGGGGGCGAGGGAGAGGACACGAAATATACCAAACACTGAAGAATAACTGGACTAAAGGAACGTATTGACACAAACGTAACAAAGAATAACTTTAAGAAATAAAAGTGGGAACCCTCAGAATAAAAGAAAGCAGGAACAAACTGTGATCATCTCTGATTATCGAGCTGCTGAAACAGAACAGGAGTCGATTCACACACAGATGATCATAATAAAATAGTAAAATAATTTGTGAAAATGACGACCCATCACTGCTATAGCTGTACAGTTTCAGAAAAGGCCAAAATTTTGGGTTAAAAAGAAGCTTCGTTTATTCTGATAGAAACAAAGAAACGGGGAAAATTAGAACGACTGACAGAAACTGGAGGATAAGAAAAATGAGTGATGGAGAAAAGATGCAACAGATGAGTGAAAACAAAGACAGGAGAGGCAGAGTGCTGTCATCTTCACCACACGGCTAACGGCTCTGCAGCCACAGCAGATTAACTCAATCAACAGATTATAATCCCTCACAGCTTCAGATGTGAAGCCTGTCTGAGCTGAAGAAAGTCATCGCATGTAGAGGACACAACAAAAACTGGAAAAGTCATAAAGACAAGATCTTTAGATTACAAAGTCTTCAGATTTAGCAGCACATGCCCAGAGGTCAAAGGTCAGAGACCCCTGGTCTGTGTGTAGGGTTAGGGTCAGTGATAGGGCCTCCAGCCGCTGAGGGGCCTCCAGTCAGACCTTCAGACCGCAGCATGCTGGGATTAATAATCTGTAATCTGCATGCGTCTGATTTTATCTGCATTCTGGAGAAATGCTGCCGAGTCTGAGAGGAAATTCCTCCAGCAGGACTCAGAAGTTGTTTCGGTTTAATAATCGGCGTCTCCGTCAGAATGACGGATCGGTTCTCACACGAGTCCAATGAGAACAGAAAAGATGATCTAATCAGCAGAGAAGGTGGTGCAGCTCAGAGCTGAACGAGCAATCAGCTGCAGCTGAGTGTTTGGGTTCTGATCCAAACCACAACCCGTCCAGAAACGATCAACAGCAGGATTTTCTCTGGACGCAGAGACTGTGTGCAACACTGGATGTTCACTTTATTTGCAGACAACGTCTTTGAAAAGCAGCGAGTAAAATTCCTGCAACATGATGATGAGAATTAATGCAGGTTTTCAACAAGGAGGGAAAAGAAACGAAACATTCAGCAGCTTGAGGAGCAGAAAGACCAGAACCTCATCTCACCAGAACCTCATCTCACCAGAACCTCATCTCACCAGAACCTCGTCTCACCAGAACCTCATCTCACCAGAACCTCATCTCACCAGAACCTCGTCTCACCAGAACCTCATCTCACCAGAACCTCATCTCACCAGAACCTCATCTCACCAGAACCTCATCTCACAAGAACCTCGTCTCACCAGAACCTCGTCTCACCAGAACCTCATCTCACCAGAACCTCGTCTCACCAGAACCTCATCTCACCAGAACCTCATCTCACAAGAACCTCGTCTCACCAGAACCTCGTCTCACCAGAACCTCATCTCACCAGAACCTCGTCTCACCAGAACCTCGTCTCACCAGAACCTGCTCAGAACATCAGTTTCTGTAACCAGGCTGTTGTGTTGTTGTGTATTGTGTGTTGTGTTGTTGTGTATTGTGTATTGTGTGTGTATTCGATCCAGATCTCAACGGTTCATCTGGTTTAAAGGAAATAAAACAAAACAATCAATAAATAAATGTTCAGAATCCAGAGAAACTGAAAATCCAAAGTCTCAGCAAAATGTTCTGATTTGCTCTGCAGCTCCTGCTCCTGCTGCTGCTGCTGCTGCTGCGCCTGCTGCTGCTGCTGCAGCTCCTGCTCCAGCTCCTGCTGCTGCTGCTGCAGCTCCTGCTGCTGCGCCTGCTGCTGCTGCAGCTCCTCCTGCTGCTCCTCGTCACATCAGGACGGATTCAGTCGTAGAACCAGAACCAAACCAGGAGAAGCAACTTTCAGCTTCTATTCTCCACAGATCTGGAACAAACTTCCAGAAAACGGGAAAACAGCTGAAACACTGACTTCCTTTAAATGTACCAGCGGGCCCAGCGGGCCCTTGGCTCACATGCAGAACTCCCAGACAGATGGAAACAATTAAAGTTCATTCAACAAGAAATGAAACATGTATGTGCATCTTTGTCTGGG
>VMRN01000277.1:60804-72700 GCA_010277015.1 Poeciliopsis turrubarensis
TTCTACACCACCCGGTTCTTCATTCCTTCACTGAGACTTTAAACTGCTGCTAATTTATAAATCACTGAAAGATTTAAGATCTGCTGCTGCTGGATCAACCTGGTTCTGGTTCTGCTTCTCATCCAGAAGCAAATATGGAGAATCAGCTTTCAGCTTCTATGCACCTCAGATCTTAAGATTTTAATGTGATGAGTTTCAGTGTTTGTGTCCGGTGGGAATCGAACCTGGAGCCTTTTGCTGTCTGGGTCTGACTGATTTAAATATTCTGTGAAGAATAAATGGCCTGATCCATTTTTCTCGCTGAAGTTGCTGTTCTGAAAGAATATTAGGAAAAATCTCTGCATCAATTTTAGGCCAAAATGTTTTGAACAGTGGCGCAGTGGGTAGCACTATTGCCTTGCAGCAAGAAGGTCCTGGGTTTGATTCCCGGCCTGGGGTCTTTCTGCACGGAGTCTGCATGTTCTCCCTGTGCATGGTGGGTTCTCTCCGGGTTCCTCCCACAGTCCAAAAACATGAGTGTCAGGTTAATTGGTCTTTCCAAATTCTCCCTAGGTGTGTGTGTGTGCGCGGTTGTTTGTCCTGTTTGTTTCTGTGTTGCCCGGCGACAGACTGGCTACCTGTCCAGGTGACCCGCCTCTCGCCCGGAACGCAGCTGGAGAGGAACCAGCAACTCCTGACTCCAATAGGGAGACGGGAGATCAGGAAATGGATGGATGGATGTTTTGAACAAGACTGAACCAGTTATTACAGGTCCAGTAATAACTGGACCAGTTATTACAGGTCCAGTAATAACTGGTCCAGTAATTGATATTTTAATCTTTAAAGCATCAACAAAACTTAAACAAGTGTTTGAACTATTGGAGCCAAAGTCAAAATAAAGGCTTTTCATGGCACACACTAATGTCACAATACAAAAGAAATTCATGCCTGTTTGCCAGTTGAAATTGTTGTGGAGTTAGTTGAAAACAGCTGGGGAAAAATATTTAAAGTTGCATCTTCAAAACTGTAAACTCAGCTTCATAATTTGTGTTGCTACCAGCACCATGAGCAGCTGTTGTGTCACGGCGTCTGGCCAGCAGTTAGCCTGCATACCGAGGCCTGAGAAGAAGGCAGAAGCTTTGGAAACAATCCACTGCATGTACGCAGGCATGGCTGAGCTAATCCCGCTTGCAGAGACGACTAACTGTCTTGGCATGAGTTAATAAAGCCACATGGAGCCAGGCTGAGACATCTCCACCCAGAATCCACCTCCCAGCTGCACCACCTCGTGCCAAACGAGTCCCAGTCCGTCACGTTCCTCCCAGCTGTACCGTCCCGGGCCAAAGTCATCAGAATCTGATATGAGCCTTCTGGATGAAGCAGTCCATGCCAAGCATAATCAAAACACGGTTTGTGGTTCCAACTATTTTCAGCGGAGTGACTTCCCTCTGGTCGTCCTGCATGGACCAACACAAGGAGCGTTTTCTCTTCCTGCAGAGAGAATGATCCAATAATGAAGCAGCTTCTTTCTGCCGCAGACTCATTTTTACATTTATACATAAAAATAAATTGGTGGTTTATACTGCATGTCGTCTTTCCCCCTTGTCCGATTCTTCTGTTTCTGTTGAACACTGATTTTATTTCTTGCAACAAGAGAACATTTTACCCTCTGGACAAATAAAACATCTGTCTCCGACTGTAGGTCAGTTATCTGAACATCTTCGTCCCACAGGAGCCCCGAGGCTCTTCGATGTGGAGCCAAATGGAAAAGAGGCCTGAGCGTCAGAGCTAATAAAAGACTGGAGTAACACACATTGTTGCAGGAACAGCTGAAGTAACCATTTTTAAAACACTGCTGGATGATCAGAAGGTCTGAAAATGGGAGTAAAACTAATGACCAAGAGATGCTTTGTTTTCTATCTTCGGCTCAAGATTTGTTGCTGTAATAAGTTTGGTTTTGATATCGTCGTGGAGATGAACACTTCCTGGGTTGGTTTCCTGCCTGAAACACACAGATCCTATTGGAGGAATTTATTTTGGTCTCTTGACTATGAAGAAAATAAACAATTGACATTTACATGACATTGAGTGTTGGCAATCGTCTGGGGAAATAAAGCATCCAATGTAAAGTAAACTAATTGCAGTCTAGTGAGTAATGGCACTGGGACGCTGCTTTATTACCAGAAAATGTCTCTGAGCCTCCAGGGACAGACGGACGCCTTCAGTGTTACCTCAGGGCAGAATAACAATCAGACCCAAACCATCAGCCTTGTGTTTCAACATGTTGGCTTCTTATTTTATGTCTGATTTCTCTGATGAATAATTATAACTCTATCAGCGGCTGAAGCTGGAAACACTCAGAGATGTGCTGGGACTTTCTACCTCTTTCTGACCTCAACAGTGTCAGCAGCTTCTCAAACATTCAGAGTAACTCACGCTCCTAACAGTCACCTTTGATGACCTTTGCTGACCTTTGCTCTTTTGATAAATAGGCAGGATAAAATGCTCGTAGCAGAGAAAGAGCCAGGCCTGCTGATGGAGGCAAAAGTCTTCTAAATACTTAGTTGATATTTAATTTTGTCATTCCAGCAATTCCTGTTGCCTCTTTCAGGTTGACGTTCCCACAGGGGGGGGCTCTCCACCTGAGGAACGATGTCCAGGTGGATCACAGACAACAACGTTCCTTCCTCAACCCTGAAGCCGTTAAATGTATTTAAAACATTTGAACTGATGTCTGCTGATGACGAATCTGTGGCTGCCTGACTTGGTGAGTCTGGGATCCAACACAGGCAGGTTGACTTCAACCCCCTGCTGCAATCCTGCTTTGTTTAGTGAAAAGGTTAAGAAATGATTTATCCTTATTCACCATAATCACTCAAACAGCTTGCAGGCCAAAGTTACCTGCTGAAAAGAAAACATGTTGATCTACTTAGCAACAGAGTGAGCCCTCTCTCCTCCCACAAAGACTGTCTATGGAGACGACCAGATGAGTTTGGTGAAAATAAAACGATTTCGCTTTGTAGTCAAACCGATTTGATGGGAAACGACTAACCCTAAACTTTGACCTTTTCCTAACCCCCAACTTTTTCCCTTTAACCCTAACCCTCAATCTTTTCCTAACCTTAACCTTGCTTCCTATTTTTTTCATTTTTAATTTTATTATTATTATTTTTTTTTTTTATTTTGGAATTTCTAATTTATTTCTTTATTTTGTAAAATTAAAAAATATTTACATTCAATAACTGAACTAACTAAATAAGAAATGGATATGAGATGATGATAAAAGCCTTGAAACAACATGAAGAGAAATGTAGGAAGAGGAGATATGAATTCAATCTGGAGAGACTCAGACGGAGAAAGAGAAGCGATTAAGAGAGTTTATTGACATGCATGAATTAAAGTCTTTGGCGCTCGGGCCCCGGCTGAGGACATCGAGCTGTGATTGCGATAAGCTCGGATGAGCGTTCCCGCCGCTGATAGGAACGTCATCCCCAAAAGGAGGGCTGAAGCCGAGGCTAGGGATTAGCAAATGGCGATGCAGGAAAATGACGGGGTTAGCGGACTCAGGTTTTGAGGTCCAGGGTTTGGAATCAAAAAATGGCACATGTGGTTAAAGGTGGAGTGAAGCTGGTAGATGAAGGCCAGCCGGGGCGGAGCGATGAAGCTCTAGGTTAAAGACAGAAAGGTGAAGGGCAAAGATGAGGTAGTTAAAGGGGAGAGGTGAAGATAGGCAGAAAGGGGGAAAATAAATTAAATATAAGTTGGCGGTAAAAAGGAGACTGCCAGTAACTGAAAATGGGGTGCTAGAGCAGAAAGAGCTCACAACTTTGATGGTGAAAATACATGGGCATCTGCTGAGATCACGCCGGGAAGAAACCTGGAAATGAGTACATGCAGGACAAAGGGGAAAAATAGCATGACATTTGCTGGAGAGGGGCATGCGCCCGATGAGGTAGACCACCACCACCAGTGGATTGCGCAGTGCTTACCTAGGCACTGAGAGAACGTTGGGCTGCAAGTACGGAAGAGAGGTCCGGGCGTATATAGGAGGCGTACGCTGAGGATGACCATTGACCGAGCTGCTGTAGAGACGTTGAGGGAATTCCCTGTGCGGCTGCGGCTGCCCCTATTCTGAAGGAGTGCCCTGAGAACTGACTGGGAGGGAGGTGGATAGCGACTAAGAGAAGTCGGAGATGATTGACAAACCAAGAGGAGGTCATGGGAGAGGCTTCGGGAGTAAGAAATAATGCTTCAGAGGGGAAACTAAAGTGCAAATTTGAACATGGCGAGGAAGGTATAGAACGAACCATGGCTACGGGCTATAGCGACAGTGCAGATTTGAGTGTGGAAGGGGCTAGACCGCTTTTAATGGGAAATTTAGCAGATAGAAGCAGAGGTAAAATAGAAGGGGGAATTAATTCAGGGTGAGGTCCTCCAAGGGGGGTGTTGGGTTTATTTTGTTCCCCAACCTGCAAGAATCAACCAAAGACAAATTACTTTTCTGCAGAAGAGGGGAGAAGAGCCTGACGGGGAGAACCGCTGCCAAACGCTGTCTGGGATCAACTCCACTGGCTCTGTCCCCAACTGCCTTTTATTATGTTAACAAACAAATAAGTTGGCTTTTTCACACAATCATGCAAGCAATTGACCAATAAACTTGTCATGTTCCGTGTGTTTCTGTTGTGTTTATTTGAGTTTTCTGTGTCCTGAGTTCCTCGTTGTCCTGTCTTCCCCTTGATTGTTCCCAGGTGTGTCTTGTTCCCCTGATCACCCTCAGTGTATTTAATCCCTCCTGTGTCCTTTGTTCCTCGTCGGGTCCTTGTCCTTGTTGTACGCTGTCTGTCAGTTTGTGGTTTGTTTGAGCCGCCTGTTTGACCCGTTGCTACCGGTGTGAGCCCTGGCTTCCGCTCAGCTGTGCTGCCTGGCCGCAGACGTCTTTGTTGACTGTGTTTATGGACTGTTTTTGGCATTAAATATTCATAATTCATCTTACCTGGGCCTCCAGCGTCTGCCTCACCATCTCCACCCACACAATCTGTGACAAAACTTCCCCACAGGATGTTCTGGGAGTTTTCCGTTGACATCCCCTTGCTGGGACACAAGGATGACCGCTATCAGGATACAGATAAACAGGGGGCCGGAGTCGGGAGGTTACCTGAAGGGCAGAGGTGCCGGAAGATCTGGAATTGAAGGCGGGAGAGAGCATCGGCGATAGAGTTAGAATAGCCTGGGACGTGGTGGGAGGTTAAGATGAAATTGTGAATCACAGACTGCCAGGTGATACAACGTAGAAAAGGCATAATAGAGCGAGAGGAGGACTGGCCTTTATTAATAGCATCAACAACTGCCGCATTGTCGCACATCGCCACGATGCGCTTACATTCCCATAAGCTCCCCCACAGACAGCAAGCTGCTGCGATGGGGATGATTTCATAGAAGGCTGAAGACTCGGACCGCGGGAATGAGGTGGGCCATTTTTCTGCGAACCACCTGCCTTGGAATAAACCACCGTAACCTGCTGACGGGGCGGCATCAGTGTAGAACTGAATAGAATCGGCAGAGAGAATGAAGTCATCATAGAAGAAAGAGATGCCATTCCAGCGGTCGAGCAGTTTAGACCAAAAGAGAAGATCAGAGCGACAACCGTCATCTAAAGAGACCTGATCTAGCAGGGAAGGGACCGAATTTGCTAGGTCGAGCAGCCTGGAAATGAAGGAGGGCCCTAGGGGAATTATACGCATGGCGAAGTTAAGGTGTCCGAGCAAGGATAAAAGCTGCCGTTTGGAAAGTGCCGAGGATGAAAGGTGGGCGTGAGCTATTTCACGAATACGGGCTAATTTGTTGGTCGGCAGAGAAGCCAACATCTTCTCAGAGTTCAAGGTGATGCCGAGAAATTCCATCGTGGTAGACGGACCGGCGGTTTTTTCCTCGAAGAGAGGGACACTGACCCGAATAAAAAGCTCCTTTAGCTTTGGAAGCGAGTCGGGGGGTTGGAATGGCGGGTCTATAAGGAGGAAATCGTCGAGGAGGTGAAGCACGGAGGGAAGCTTGGTGACGATGAGGAGAATCCAGCAAAGCGCTTCGGATACCATGTTAAAGAGACCGGGACTGCTCCTACATCCGAAAGTCAGGTGCACAAAGAAATAGAATTTGGCGTCCCACTTTGCGCCTTGCAGGTGCCACTGGGAGGGATGCAGCGGCATGATCTTAAAAGCATCTGTAATGTCGGCTTTAGCCAACCAGGCGCCTTGCCCGGTACTTTTAAGAAGCGAGATAGCGTGATCCACCGTGGCGTAAAAAAGGGAGAAGGGAGGCTTCGGGATGAGACTATTAATGCTGGTGTGAGGGTCGGAATGGGGCGCTGAAAGATCCAAGATGAGGCGTTTCTTGAAAGGGCCGATGACATAACCCTTAGACAGTTCTTTAGATAGCAGCTGAGAAACTATGTCTGGTTCACGGAGGGCTGACTGAAGATTGGGAATAATGAGGGAAGAAGTGGGGAGGTGAGAAACACCTATTAGAAAGCCTTGGGAGAGACCGGTGATCAAAAAATTAATGAAAGTGCGATCAGGATGCCATTGGAGGAGGTTAGCTAATTCAGGGATGAGGACGCGAGTGCGGAGGTAAAGGGAGACTAATTCCTGGAATCTCATTTGCTTCTGCCTGGGAACGGGCGGCGGGGACAGACGGACTTTGGATGGGCGTCCCTGCAGAGACTACATACGTGAAGGTAAGCACAGTTGGGGAATGCACATATGCTTTTGTTAAAGTTATTGCAAATGGGCATGTTATGGAATACCTGCACTTTCCTTTCGTGACGGTCGAGGGGCGTGGGAGGTAAGAGGTAAGTAGGGATGTGTTTAAAGGGGATTGACAGACAGAAAACACTCTGGTGGCCGACAGAGCCGCACTGAAAACAAGCGGAGGATTGTGTGAGCATAAGAATTTCCATGTCCAGGATGGACCAGTTATGGAAGCCAGATTTACGTACTGCCCCTGAAGTATCTTAGCACGAATTCTGGGAGATACGTTAGCGCACAGAGGCGTGTAGGGTGTGCCTGAGTAAGAGGGGAAGGAGTGAGAGAAAGAAAAGAGGGGAGGGTAGAGGACTAATAAGCTAAAAAGGAGAGAGAAAGAGAAATAATTAAGAAGTCGGGAGGAGATGGAGGGCCTTACCTAGAGGGGGTGCGGGACGGGCGGTGGCGAGGGTGAAAGCCATAGGGGGGGCATGAGGGGCGGGTTGAAGGGTGGCGAGTGCGGAAGTGGAGGGAGCTGTGGACAGATGGACGGCGTCTGGAATCCCGTGGTGGAGGAGAGCTGACAGCGAAGATATGGAACGCTGAAAAGAATCCATGGAGGTAACGAGTGTGGACGTAAAGAGGTGAGTCTGAGCAGAAGGAGGAGAAGATTGAGAGCGATGACGTGAAGACGGGCCGGGGGCTTCCGACGTCGGGTCTGGAGCATGAGAGGAAGGACCAGGAGCAGGACGAGAAGAAGGACTTGGTGAATGGGGAGCTGGCTAGGAAGAGGGGGGATGGCCCCTGCGACGTTTGGCGGGAGGGACGCCGGACTTGCTAGTTCTCTTCTTGCTGGTCGGAGGGGGTGGAGAGGAGGCTGGTGAAGGAAGTCTCAGAGGAGAATCGCAGGGTGGCAATAGGGCCGCAAGCGAAGCTACTTGCGGAGACCGTAGGCCAAGGACCAGGGAGATGCCCTTGGATCGGAGGAAGGAATGGGGGTTAGAACGCGAGGCCAGGCGGGCGCTGCGACGAACTGGGGAAGAGGGAGGGGGGACGAGGTCCCCGAGAGAGGCGGCCGGGGAACCCGGTAGGATAACGGACTCGACGTCCGTTATCCTAGAATCGTGCGGCATGAGCTCGGCTGAAAAGCGGAGGGGTCCTTGGATGGAGATCCTTTTCAGCTGGGGCTTGAACGATGATAGGACGTGACGTGGCTTGGTCCGGCGTTGATTGGTCGAGGGTGATGCGTGGCCAAAGAGTCTTCCAGTTTGAATTTGCGCCTAGGCTTCATTAGATTATAAAAAAGATTATAAATTTATTCTCCCTCATTCATACTGAGGAGTCAAAGAAATAATATTGGAGAGAGAAAAACTGTTTATTAGCGCTTTTGGGACATTTATTTAATAGTTAATTTAATTTCTTTATATAAAAACAACAAAAAAAACATGTTCATTTTTTTATTTTTTTCATTCATTCTTTTAATTTTACTTTCCTAAAAAAACAAAAAAATACAAAAAACATTACAAAACCATAAAACATAAAAAAATTTGATATATTGATATTTAAATATACATATCAGAAACTAAAAATAACATTTATTGATTAAGAAATAAAGCTACCTGCAGAAATTAAAACAAAAACATGGCCAGATGAAAACAGAAAAATACGTTTAATTATTTAATCTTTAATTATTATTTAATCTTTTCCTGTTTTAAATGTTTGTGCAGTTTATGATGTGTAAACATTAACTTTGAATATTAATGTTTATGCTGTTCAAACATAAACATGCCTCACGTTACTTATTCATCATTACATGTGCTGCAGATAAATAGTACAACTAAAATAAACATTATTTAGATATCAAAATGGACGAAGATGCATTTACCAGCCAGCAGAACTACAGAGAGGAATTGCAATTTTATTATTGGTAACCAGGGCAACTGCACAGAAATTGCCTGTAATATACAGGAATTAGCAGGAAATGCATATTGAAGCTTAACAGAAAGGACGGCCAAGTTTCAGTCCAAACATCAAATAGCTGGAAAGTTTCAGGAAGCTGCAGAAAAGAACTGAAGGGGGAAGATTCGAGACTTAAAGGGAAACTTATTATGCAAGTAGGTCAACCATCTATTAATGAGGAACATTAAAATAAGAACAGAAACAACCTCTGTTTGTCTGGGAATCACAAATACCCTGCAGTCAACCAGCAACATCTTCCCAAAGTGCAGCTGCTCGTCTAATTCTGGACTTTTATCATAGAAATGGAAACATGGGGAACATGTTTGGGTCATGTTAGGAAAATTATTATCTTAGTTCATTTACTTTTATTTGAATGGTTATGTTTTCATATTATTCTGTGTGTTATTTTCTTGACTCCTTTCTTTTATAGTATACCCTTGACTGTCTTTTAGGTTTTCTCTTCAGGGTTTAGTGATGTTTCACACATTCCTGTGTTACGAGCTGCGTTGATCTTTATCTGTATCCTGAGAGTGGTCATCCTTGTGTCCTAACAATGGGACATCAACGGAAGATTTCCAGAACATCCTGTAGGATAGTTTGTTGGTCAATTGTTTGTAATTGCTTGCATGATTGTGTGAAAAAGCCCACCCCTGTGTTTGTTAACGTAATAAAAGGCAGTTGGGGACTGAGAGCCGGCGGAGTTGAGCCCAGACGGTGTTTGCAGCGGTTCTCCGTGTCAGGCTCTGCTCCCCTTTTCTGCGGAAAAGTAATTGGTGTTTTTGGTTGATTCTTGCAGGTTGGGGAACAAAATAAACCCAACAGTCAGAAGAGTCAAAATGAGTGTCACAGAAAAAACCTTTAAATAATAGCAGCCAATCAAAACCGTTCACTCAGACACACTTATAAAGATAACAAGACGATAAAAATATGCTGTTCATACAAACAAACTAAAGACCCAGAGAACCGAACCGAGTCACAGAGTTTAACTGATGAAATGAAAAACCCTGATGTGGCACCCTGCGGAGAATTCTCCTCTCCTGATTACGTTAAATCTATCATCAATAGCAATGAGCAAAGGAAACCAACAACAAACCTGGAGGACAAAGTTTGTTCTACTGTTAGAACAAGATTCAAATACGTTCAAATTACTGGAAGGTCAAAAAGCATTTCATTGTTTAAGTTCCTGACGTCTGAAAGCTGTGAGGGTTCTGACCCGTCTGCCTGCAGCATGCAGGTGCTGCAGCTCTCAACTCCAATCAAACTGTGCTGCAGCACCTGCATGCTGCAGCACCCTGCATGCTGCAGCACCTGCATGCTGCAGCACCTGCATGCTGCAGCACCGTCAGGCTCATGCCATCCACCTGTTTGTCCTTCAGCAGTTTGCGAAATGCACAATTCAGAAACTACCAGACGACTTTCTTTAAAGAGAAACATTTTCACATTAAAGAAAAATCTACTTCATAACTTATATTCAGCACTCAGAGAGCAGCAGATGTTTGAAAGGCTTTTGTGTGAGTAAATCTCCAGCGTTATCTCCTTTTCCTGACCTTGACCTCTGCTGTCTCTGGGATTTCCCTGCCTTGTTGCTCCTGCCGATTCTCTGCTGGCTTCTGGACAAGCCGCGTTTCTGCCTCGTCTCTGGATTTGTCTGGCTGAGATTGTTTCTGTGTTCAGACCACTGATCCTCGCCTGAGCCTCGGATACGTTTGCCTCCTTCTGCCTCCCTCGTCCTGACCCTGCCTCGGCCTCTTGACCTTTGGCTCTGGTAGCCATAGCATGCTAGCTGTTCTGGTAGCCATAGCATGCTAGCTGCTCTGGTAGCCGTAGCATGCTAGCTGTTCTGGTAGCCATAGCATGCTAGCTGTTCTGGTAGCCATAGCATGCTAGCTGTTCACTGGAAAACCTTTTTTTCAGTTTAGTGATTTATTTATTAAACTTTATTAAACTTTCACAAAAGGTTCAATTATTGAATAAATATTTGGTTAATGCAAAATAAAACAAGATCTACATTATGCCACGTTTAAAATAAATATTGTATTGAGAATAAAAGATACAGAGCTGGAAACTGGAAATGTGCACTGAAAGGAAAAATATTTACATTTTGCTTCATCTAGTTAAAGCAAACGATGAAAAAGATTCAGATGGAAGCTGCAGCAGAATCCCTTTGATGCTTCATCGCTAATATTTGATTAAATAACTGAAACAAGAAACGCTGACTCAGCGACGTCCTAGAAGAACAAAATGAACTTAGATTACTCTTCATCACATCATGAGCCACAGAATGAAGCTGCATGAGTTCCCAGGTGAGTGTATTTTGGATTATGTTCATAGATATGTGTGTGTGAAGCAGCAGATTGTTCTAGTCTGGAACCTCTCAGATAACTGCTAATGAAGACACAGGAGAGAACGAATCATCTGACCTGAAATAAACATCAATGCAAAGTGCACACTGCATAAGAGTCCCTCTTTAAGCAGACACACACACACACACACACACCAGATGTATTCATGGTCAAATTCTGCTCTGCTTTAATCTAAACTAACTACTGAACTGTTTTTATTATCTATATATTTGACAATAAAAGAAGTGAGAATGTTTTCAGATATTGTTAGTTTTCCTAAATCTGTCTTTTCAAACAGAAATGCAGCAAAACCATATCCAATCAATCAATCAATCAATCAATCAATCAATATTTGCCTAACCCATTTCAGCAACAAGGCAATTCAAAATGCTTTTATTAGTATTTATCATGGTGTTTCATTGATTATGTTTCCATAGCAACGCTAACCAGATGGTTTCAGTCGAGTTTAAAGGATCTCAGGGTTTCCATTTTTTCAGTTTTCTGGAAGTTTGATCCAGATCTGTGGGGCATAGAAGCTGAAAGCTGCTTTTCCATGTTTGGTTCTGGTTCTGATGGAGGACAGAACCAGAACCAGAAGGTTGATCGAGAATCTTTCAGTGATTTATAACCTAGCAGCAGTTTAAAGTCTCAGTGAAGGAATGAAAAACCGGGTGGTGTAGAACCGCGTGATATAGAACCAGGTGGTGTAGAACCGCGTGATATAGAACCGGGTGGTGTAGAACCGCGTGATATAGAACCGGGTGGTGTAGAACCGCGTGATATAGAACCGGGTGGTGTAGAACCGCGTGATATAGAACCAGGTGGTGTAGAACCGCGTGATATAGAACCGGGTGGTGTAGAACCGCGTGATATAGAACC